>JADLZK010007620.1:0-121354 GCA_015847255.1 Hyparrhenia diplandra | reverse complement strand
CAGTGTTCTTCTGCCGAGAAAACAGAGAGTGATAACATGATGCGTCCCAGTGTTATGCGTAATGGGCAAATTAGCATGTTCGTCAAAATCCAGAATATTTTTGAAATTATGATCGATTTCTTTATTCTTTTACTATGCTCCAGAGTTGGAAGGACCATTGAATATGTGACCCTAGACTTTAAACGAAATGCCTGGCAAGGATACATCGTATGAGGGGCATTAGTGCATTCACCCTTGTTGCCTGTGCAGACGTACAGAACAATCGCCAGGATTTTGTTACATCTTCTCTTCAGGGGAAAAGGCCAAAATAACAGTCCACCTGAAGAGATTGCGATGACATCTACAGGGCAACCCAATTAGGTGCCAAGGCCTACCACTTTGGATTTTGACACGCAACTCAACTGTGACTTCTCGCTCACGCAACTCAACTCTGACTTCTCGCTCACACCGAGCCATTTCTTGAGAAGCTTGAATACATTCTCATCAGACAGCAGGCCACGGTGGTCGGCCTCGACGCCAACTCTTTCTTTCGCAGAGAACCCATCAGCCTGTCAACACTCATATGTGGTAAGTACAAGTAAACCTGCTTCTGTGACTGATCAATGATCACTGATGAAATCAAGCAAGAGACATGCCATTATAAAGCCTACTCCAAATTAAATGAACTTAAAGGCATCTAATAAAAGTACCTAAAAGCTAAAACTACTATTGATCAGGACTGTATATTGCTACACATGTCCAACCTTTAGTGCAAAACCATTCCTAGGCCAAAAGATTTTCACTTCTTGATATTTTGGTCTGGCATTTGAATGGGATTGTGTTGAACTAGGTGTCTTTAGCAAAACTATGAATGCAGTGCTTATCATATACACGCAATTACAAAAGGATGGTTATCATCTTACCAGTGCCGATTCTATGGGAACTGTGCCATCTCCATCCACGTAAGTGTATGCCGGCTGAAAAGGGGAGACCCATGTGTCATATTCCCATGAAAAGACATTGGAGGTTTACAGCCAGAACCTGATGAATTTCAAGCAAGAGGGTACAGTACCACTGTGTGACACACTTCCGACAAATCTTCAATCGGGGAGCTTTCTGAGCCATAGCTGGGGAAAATAGCAATAAATACTTCGAGCCAGAGGAATGAAATCAAATAGTTCAACTGACATACTTGTCGCTAGAGTAGTTTCAATAGTACAATTCTTGAAGTATCCTCACTGAAAGAAGGTACTCTAAGTTACAGAGACAGCTGTGGAGGTAGAATATGTGAATCCCTTTGGACAAATGACTGACAAGGAACTGCCTCATTTTAATTTGATCATAATTCATATTGGCTATTTGTGTTGAACCGTCTCAACCAGATGCTAAAGTTTCTCTACCTTCAAGTTTCTAAGTTGATAACCTATAAGCCTACAGATAGTTCAAAATAAGAATGACCAATACCCCCACACACCCCCCACCACCCCCCCACCCCAAAAAAAAAAAAAAAAAAAAAAAAAAAAAAGAGCAGAAAGGAAAACTACATGATGCGAGTATCAACTGCCATCATAAATTCATAATACTCACCATACATCATAGGGAGTTTCATAAGATGTCCCGTATATATTGTAAAAGCTCACAGAATCTGGTAATTCAGCATTGTCTAGGATTTGGCGGGTCTTGGTGGCCCATTTGAAGACTGACATATTGAATGGCAGCGCTACTTTCTTTCCATTATACGTGAGCTACAGATACATGAGAAAATGGAATGATCAGGTAAGTGGATTAAAGAGTTACTCATACTAGGAATCTAGGAGACATGCATAGACGCATAGTCATGGGTACAGATTTCAGTGCCTATGCTGTCAGTATGGGATTCTTAACTTTTCGTACCAAAGTTACTTTGCATTGATAATATATGTAATAAAAAATGCATCAGAAACATAATATGATCCAAAAAAAAAAAACATTGTTATCTTAGAATCTACCTCATTATTCTTTAAAGCTTCTTCAAACAAGGACACACAATCAGTCGCTTCATATTGAACAAGCTCCACAATCCCATCCTTTTCAGGGTTCTTACGCCAAACCTTAACAATTGGTTTTTCCTTCCACTTGAATTCTGGATTTGGTAACATTTCATAGATTGATGGGCATTCAACAAGCTGCATATAATCAGAACAGATTAAAAGGGGAGATAAAAACAACTGCAAAGTTTGCTGTTGGCTATTAGAACATGGTGAAGAAATTGTTAAAAAAATCATGGTAAAGGAATACCAGTTGGTGCATTGCCCATCTAGATACAAAAAAAAAGAAGCTCTCAAAACCATAAACAAATTGCAATCCAGTAAGTAGAGAATCATTGATGCATCCGGGGCACCTGAACATAAATTTAATAATATAAAACACATTCTGTCAAATAACAGCAATAATAAATAAATCAATTGAAATATCCAATAAGTTACCTTGAAATGGACAAGCAATGCAAATCCATTTGTTGACGTACTTACTGAATACCTAGAAAATGGGAAAAATTACAACATGGATGTTTAGGCATAAGCAAAAAAGCATAGCAAACATGAAAACTCACATCATGATTCATAGACATGAAGCAGCGTACTAGCAATCCGCCCATAGAATGTGAGATTAAATTAACTTTTTTTCCTCCAGAGGTCTTATAAGCTGTCTCAAGTTTTGCTCTCAAACCAGCCATCGCTTTGTCTATCCTGCCAGATAAAACCACGGTTATAGCATCTTGTACTTGCACGACAGGTTGACAGTGAACTATGGGTCCACTCAATATTGATGTTACTAATTCAACAAAAACATACCAAAGGTAAATAGGAAAGTACCTGTTGCTTTGGCGAAAATCATAACCATATCCAAATAGTGTGGTCCCTTTTTCGTATCCACAATTTATGAGCATATCAATCATATCATGGAAGTGATACACCATAGACAAACGAAGAAGTTCTACAAACTGGCGATAAAAAAGAAAAGGAAAAAAAAACATGTCACTGACAATTTACGCTCTTCAGGGGCAGATCACATAAAGTTCAAGATCTATGTGATTCTGACCATCAATTCTGTCAGAGAAAAGATACTATCAATCATTTTAGTCAGTTACAGTACAAAGAAAAAATACGTAGCAGCTGTATCGATTCCATCAGATGCTTAAACGTGCTTACGTATACATCATGGGCAAGGCATGACTAGCATTGTCTCACTACTCTAGTTGTAGTTGCCAGTACTCCACATAAGCTCACATATGGTGCATAGATTAGATGTCCCTAGTTCCCAGGGAATGTGTCTCTGGGAAGTTTACTAATACTCTGGGCACCAAAAGCATGATTGAATGTGTTACAGATTCCATAAGAAAAAAAAGTTTCATAAAATTCATTGATTGCTAGCCTTAATCCTATTAATTTAGGCATTAATACCCAAAAATATCAGATTTAAATTAATTATCTATCTTTGTCTGTCCACGATCCAAAAGTATTCTATAGTGCACATCTACCAAGTGTCTATTCCTATCTTTTGAACAAGGAGAAAAGACGAAAAAGGTGGGAGTGACAAGAATCACTAGTTCCTCTATATGTCCGCTTCGTATATCCTCACCTATTCCCAATGACCAGGTGCGAAGCCACTCACACTCCAAATATCGCAAGCGACCGGTCTCAGAAAAGAATATACCATGCTTGGAAACCAAGAAAGGCCGTTTTTCATACCTCCGACTAAACTAATCACCAAAAAAAACAAGCCTGCAATTGAACCAATCAACACACAGAAGCTCACCCAGGAAGGATCGAGAATGTCGATGGCGAACAGGCCGTGGTCGTCGTCTGGCACGACAATCTCCAAGTCGTCGTCCAACGGCTCCACATACCCTGCGGAAGAAGAAGCAACGAGAAGCAGTGTTTAGACAAGCACTGCCCAATTCAGATGGGGGCGTTTCAACGAACACCTGAGGGGCAGCGGCACCCCCCGTGTTCCCATGTAGCACAGCAACTGGAGGCAGAGTGGAGGCAGGGCAACCGACCGGTGTCAGCGTTGTAGAGCGACCAGAGGTACTTCTTGAAGTATGAGTTGGCTAAGAGGATGCGCACCCAGACCCGGAGGTCGAACTTGGGGTCGGACCGGCGGCGCGCGTGCAGCACGGAGCCGCCCATCCCGGACACCAGCAGCACCGGCTCCCGTCCTCCCTCGTCCTCTCCGTCTTCCCCGACCCGCCTGCCTCGGCGCCGACCGCGGTGGGGGCGGCGCCCGCGGCGGCGGCGGAGCACGCGGACGCGGAGTCGGAGCGCCGCGCCGAGCATGGTGGGTGGCACACTGGAACTGGAAGCGGAAGCGGCGAGGCGAGCATGAGGGGCAGCGCGGGCGCGGTATTAATGGACGGACGCCGTCCGGGCAGTGAGGCGAGGGGCGGAGGAGGCTTCTCGAGCGAGCAGCCGTGGTGGTCCCTCCCTCTGCCTGGTTCGGTCTCGCCGGCTCGGCTCGCCGCCCGCCCGGGCTGGGCGCGAGCGCGACGAGAGGGGTCGGTGGAATGACCGGTGGGGAGAGGCGAGTCATCCCATCCGTTGGTTTGGGCGATCGGACGCTGGTAATCTGTCGTCCGAGCGCGCTGACTGACATTCTGACCCAGCGTTGGTGTTTTTTTTTTTTTTTTTTTTGAGGGGGACCCAGCGTTGGTGTTTGTCCGGATCGGAGAGGTATATTCTTTGTTTGCCTGTAACACTCCCGTGGGCCCCACTAGACACCACAGCACCGTGACGTGGCAGAGTGAGCAATCTTTCATCTTCTCTTCTAGGCCGCTGCTGAGTCGGCGTTTCTTGAGAGATTGTGAGTGCTGCTAGTAGCAATTCACACGCGGTGACGGCGATCACCGTAGGACAACGACTCGTCCGTCTACCTGGCCACCCTCCATCAGTGTTGATGAGTCCAAACCAGCACGGACGAGAGACGAGTGAGCTTACGAAAGAAACACTTCTCGTCCTCTTCCCTCTGTTTTTACATAATATACGTACAGTATTTGCTTTCCTTTTTTTAAAAAAAATTATGTTTACATAATTTTAATTGAAGTTGTAAACTTGCTCGCTCCCTAGTTAAGTGTAATGTTGACCATCTAAAATCTACAAAACTTTCTCGTGTGTAGTGCCATAAAGAGATGTGACTTTCCCGCTACCTACTGAAATTATGATGATTTCCGTGTGGTATGTGTGGATATGTGTGCGTGTTAAGAGGTGCACCTGCGTGTATATTGAGCGTCTACGTTGTACTTTCTAATTAAAAAAAAATCATAGGGTCTGATTAGAGCCATAGTTCATGAAAGAACTTTTGAAAAACGTTCCGTGAATTGTGATGCCTTGAGTACAACACTTAACTTCTAGCACCACATGTTGAGTACAACACTTAACTAAAACACAAGAGGTGAGTCAATAAGCTAGAGTAATAAATTGAATCTTGCAACACGAGTTGAGAGCACGTGTGATTGTTTATAGCAGAAATTAAGACATTTTGCTTTGCGCCGGTTTCACGTGCAGCAATTGCTATCAATCGAGCATAAAAAATGTTACCCTTTGAAGCTCTCCATGGGCAGAGTTTTTCAGACTCCTTTGAATTGAACTCGTACAAAATGGCACATCGAAGTCATTTCAATCCCAATCTTGTCAAGGATTCCGAAGAGAAAGTGAAACAAGTACTCAAGTTCCTAGTTGCCGCACAAGAAACATACACATTCTAAAGTTGGAGTAGAAGGTTACCCCATTTAAACCCAAAGGTACAAAGAGAAGGAAAAAATGAGACCTTGATATGTTGAACCATTTCCAATATTTGAAAGGCATGGAGTACTCCTAAACCCTAAATATTTGAACTAGTAGTGGCTATTATCTGCTAGAATTTCCTATATATGTAGCTATCCAATATTCAAGCATTCACCATGTTTTTCATACGTATATCACAACTCAAGAAATACTACCGTGAAGCGGTGATGTGGGAAAAACTGAGTTACCACCCAATTTGTTCTATAAATAAAATCATACAAAAATATTACTAGACCCTTTTAAGCAAAGAATCCAGAATAAATAAATCCATTAAGCTAGTAAGAGTGCAATGGAATCTGACATGAATAGAAAAAAAAAAACTTGGGAGCTTGAGGAGTAATTTCAAGATCGATCCATGCATCTCTTCAATGATGTGAAGGGGCTTGTTTGTTATCAGCCTTGGATTACCATGCCATGATGTGGCTCGCCATAGAAAATCGATGTGTTGTTTGGCTCCTGTATTTAAGTGAGACTCATCACATGAATAGTTTATTTGCGCCAGCTTCTCAACACAGCTGCAACGAGCCTTTTCTCCACCACAAGACTATGGCGCTCCATAGCTGGCCGTGGCTTCCAACGGCGGACATCCAAATAGCCCTTAAGTCATCAACATAAACCATTTTTTAGTCATTTGCCAAGTTATTTTGTTTACATGACGGTCGGGGACCGGACATTGGAGGGCCTTTGGAACTTGCTTAATAGTATATTGTTTAGGAATCTCAATGCGTGATTCTACTTAGGGCGTCCTCAATGGAGAGCAATGAATCGCTAACTATTTGAACTCCCAAAATATTAAAAAAAGGGAAGCATTAGGACACATGAGTGAGAGAAAAATTTTCGAAAGCTGTGTGAGACTATCTATTCTTCTATCGCTAGCTCGGTAGCACCTTTTCAGCCCGACCCCATGTTCATCTACCATATTCCTAAAATATGTGAAATATATGAGTTACTTCTTTCTCGTTGGCGACTACTCTATCTTCTATTTTTTTCCCGGTTCACCTTATAATAGCTAACCAAATAGCATCCTTGGTGGGGCATGCCGTTTAAAGCTTCACAATTAAGGCTAGGCTCAACGTGGATGAAGTCGAGAGAAAGAGAAACCGTTTTGGGCACGTTCCTGGCACTGGCTGACTGGCAGCTATCCACACTCTTCTGATTGCTGCTCCCCTCTTGTCGCCTTCTGATTCGATCACCTGCCGCCTTTTTTTTTTTTTTTTTTTTGAGAGCCTCATCCGTTCACGTATATGATCGTACACACTCACGCCTACACCACACGCACACCACACTCACACTACTCGCAGTACAAACAGCCCTCAACTACACACCATCTAACACCGCGTCCTTCTTGAGATCACCGGAATCCTCGATTCCAGAGAAACCGTTTTGGGTCGCATTCCCTTTGTGCTTCACGCGCGTGAGGCATATACATTATTCAGGAACCTACTGTTCCCGGGGTGAGACGCGAGTTGCGATTCCCAGGAATCGAACCCGCGCCGGCTGCGTGCACACCCGCACTGCCAGCCATCCGAGCTATGCTCGGTTCTCCGCCGGCCGCCTTGTGGCCGCTGGGCGCCGGCTGTTGGTTTGGGTTGAGTCGCTGACCGGACCACCAGCCAGCGGGGGCCACGGCACTAAACGGTGCAGTACACATGTGAGACATATACGGACCATATTATCGATGATCTATTAGTTCCTCACATTCACTTTCTTCCTATATATATTTTATGTTTTGTCTAAGAAATAGAATGAGTTGGTATATCATTACCCCATTTTTTCAACAAATTCGAGAGAGGTTCCTTGTCACTAGCATGAGACGGTTTCTCAAACCAAACATTTCTGGGCACTTAGCTATGCGCCTACGCATGAATTGTGGAATATGGCTTTGCTAACAACAATCAAATTTTGGATACATATACATATTACTAGTGGACAAGAGCTGGTGCGTAGCGGGTCGTGAGCTCTCTGTGTGGGTATGCTCGTCGGCCTCGCTCTCGGCGTGGTGGATCCAGCCTCCCCGACTGCGGATCCGCCCGGCGAGACCTCCGCCCCGGCATCGATCCCATCCGTGCGGGGGACGAGCTCGGCGCCCGAGCAACAACGCCAGGCGTCGGAGGCTCCAAAGCGCCGCTGCCGAATCCGGGGCCACAAACAAGCTCGTCCGGGGAGGGGGGACTTCGCGTTCCACCGGTTCGCCCTTCCGCCTCAACGGCCTGGGTGTCCTTGTGGCATAGAGGATCCACGGTCGGATCTGGGGCGTCATCGGCGGCACCAGCTCGAGCGACAGGTTTTGGCGGCGATGGCGAACTTCCACCGGTTCACCCCCTCTCACTCCGTTGCCCCCACTTCGCCTAGCCCTCCCCGACCACCACTCCAGCCTCGCCATACCGACTCAACGGCCGGATCTGAGCCCCCACAGCCAGATTTGGCGTGGTCCGGTCCAGGGCGGGCGCACCCTCCCTCACGCACGTTGCCCTGCCCCGACACCCTGGGCAATTCGCGGTGGCTCGGGTTCCTCAGATCGGCATTGCGGCCCTACCTCGACATTCACGCTGATACTCCAACACCTCCAAGCTCCATTCGGGCTAGAGCGGCTACAAACGGCCCGCGCTTGTTGCTCCTGTTGGTGTGGTGGATGCTGCAACCTTGCGCCTTTGCCGGGGCTCTATTGATTCGTCTTTGTTGCTGGGGCTGTGCGAGTGGCCCGCGTCAGTGGTAAGAAGTGGGGTGAAAACCCTGCCCGATTGCCTCGGGGCGGCGACAGTGGCACAGTGTGCATCATCTACCTCCTTGGAGGCATCGCCGAAGCTTCTTCGTCTAGAGCAAGCTCGGGTCAAAAGTCTCTTCCAACATTGTTGGCGTCTGCAGATGTCAATTCCCTTCTTGAAGACATTGTTAGAGCACCGATGCGGTTAAATTAAGCCCACTACCTTCGCTGGAGTTCGCCGTCGGTACCTAGGGAAGGCGGAAGCTTCACCGCCAATGTTGCTTAGGCCCCTTCTTAGGCAGACGCGTTGCTGCTAAAAGCGTGACGGCCCCAGCTGTGGCGTTGATGGTTGTTGTAGTTTTTAGGGCGCAGTGCTTCATTTCTTATTCTTAAGGCGCTGTTGTGCGGGGGCATGATAACACCATGAATATCTGTAACACGCCCCCTTTGGATTGTTTATGCAAACAATCTTCTCTTTTAATATGAATACACGCAAAGGTTTTATGTGATCAAGAAAAAAAAACTAATGGACAAGCAAATACTCATTGGTTCCTATTATCTAGACATAGATGATAGGCATGTGTATATCTATGTGCATAGCCAAAGCTAAAAATCTAAAAAAGCTAAAATATCTTATATTTTGGAACAAATGGAGTCCTAAATAAGAGGAGACATGGTGGCACGGCGCTGTTGTCGCATTCAAATAACAACACTTCAATTTGAGCCATGAGTGGCAATTGAACCCCATGTCCGCATGGGACCTAAGGTGGGCTTGGATACGTAGCTACCTATTGACTCGATCCTTGTGTGTTAGAGGTTTGGTGTCGAGTTTAAACTAAATTTCATATCAAATCATTCCAACAGACATGGATTTAGGTACATACATAGACATCCAAACAAAACGTGTGTTGAGTTCTAGTGTGAGGAGGATACGTGTGTTGGAGTGGTTTGAAATTCCACACCAAACTTCAACACACATGAATTGAGGTGCACACGTAGACATCCAAACAAGATCTGAACTTTGCTGCAGAAGATACCGACCCGAATTCCACAGCGTCTAACAATATCCCACTGAAAAGGCAAGCCCTCCACCTGCACTTATCCTCACATCCGTTCGTCGCTTGGCGGCTACAACTCGAGCAGACGATAATGGTGAGGACGTGGCACGTGAGAAGGATAGAGGCAAGACCAAAGATGGTCCATTAGCTTCATCAGAAGAACCTTATCACCCTAAGATAATTCAAGTCGGCTTGTTCTGACTTGTTAGTTTGTATGAAGGCAATAAAGCTGCTCTCATACGAAGAGAAATAGTTAGTGTGCACGCATCAAGCAACCACAGAAATCACATATGAAGCACGCAACCAAGGCGATTGAGCAAGCAAAGCAAACTTCCAAAAATAAGAATCATGTAACTGCCATACACGATATTCTAAAGAATACAAGAAGAAATTCATCAAAAAGTTTTTTTTTTTTTTATTGAAAAGTTTTAGATCTAGCGGTACTATTTTGCCAGGTGGTAAGCTTGCTTTGAAGACCAAGATTGAACCTTTTGTTATATTTTCACTAATTCACAATATATTTTAGCACCGAACACAAAAGAGGACACACCCATCGTTCTCTACTAGTCTACTAGCAGTTGACATGCACTGATGAGGTGAAAACAACTGATCGTTGCTCAAATACACAATTACACGTTATTAGGGGAGTAGGAATGATATATTCAGAAATTAAAGGTGTCAAATTGGCATCTGAGCAAGAACCCTAATCAATAGGAAAAACAAAGAGAAGTATTTCACTTGTCAGCACTGCCAAAGGAACCAGAGCTTTCACTCTCAGCTGATGCATCGGCTGAAAGTTTCTGGGCTTCCAAAAGCTTCATTTGCCGCTCAGCATGCTCTCGTTCGCACTGGCTAATGCCTGTGATAATGTCCAGCATGGTTCCTGTGGTGCCGAAGAAGACCAGTGGAGCCAAGGATTTCTTCTTTATGCCCACAGGAATAGCAACAAGAGCACCCGCGACTGAGAAGAACCAAGTTCCTAGAGCACTGCAGTGGACATGAAGAGTGTTTTGAGGGTGGAGCAAACAAATTAAATTATAGCATCATTCACACAGGACGTTAAATGAATCACTCAAATTCAACAACAATAACAAGTTGGGGTAGATCAGATATTGAAACCCAAAATGACCCACCAACAAGAAGTTAAAATAACTTACATAAGTAAATTTAACTCAAATTCAAACAAGGTTATATGTGTTCATATTCTTTTCAAATATCTGATATCAATCATGCATGTCTAGTTGATATTCCCTTCATCCTGGAATACAGTGTATAGAGGCATTCAAAAACTGTGCCCAAATACAGGTGATTTTGGGAGACAAAAGCACCATTTTGCATTACATAGGCAATCCCCTTTAATCACGCGGATGGTAGTGTATATACATTCAGGAATTAAATTGATTAGTAAATGAAGTGAGGCTACATGCATCTTTTGTATTATCTCTTAATCTATCTTAAAATCTCTAGACATTATATTCAAGGTCGGAGAGAGTACAACTTTATTTGTTCACTCTTGAGATATATGTCTGCGACTCTTTTTAACCTAGCAGTTCATATACATCTACGATATATGATTCCCAAAAAGAAAAATTCAAGCATCAATTAAATCTTGACACTTCTTTCTTCTTGGGGTTGCAACAATGAGCTTGCAGAGATTGCCTTGCCCAATTAGAGTTTTTTCTTGCCTCGGTCAATTAACATTCTATTGCTTTGCTCAGCACAACTAGTTCCAGTGAGACTGGGATCAAACTCAAGATCAGTTAAATTTGCTGCTGGGCATGGATTTCATGTCTCAGAGATTATAAAACTACATTATAACTGTAGCACCACGTGTTATCTGTGACCTAAAAGATGCCAGACGAGTTCTTTACTTTTACTATGGTAAAGTATCAAGGATGTATCAGCAGTACTTAACAATCAGTAAAAATGCTGAAGGGTTTACACAACTTAGAAGTAGATAAATGAAGTTGAACTGTATTTTTTTTTTATATCAAACAATACCGAGGAACTTGTATGGCCCAGAATACAGCCCCCCCCCCCACTCCTTTTTTTTTCAGAAAAGAGTATGATATTACAACTCTTGTATTACTCTAATTCAACATTTTTCCCTTGAAATCATCTATAAAATCTGACATGTGCAGATTCTCCATTTCTCATATCAGCCTCAGTTTCATTCTGAAGAATGCATCAAACAAGTTACTGGTTTCTTGATTATAGATTCTGTTTCAGGGGCAAGCGCTTACCCCTTCTGCAGATTCACGCTAAGCATCTGAAATTTCTTTCACCTGACAATGTTAGATCAAACTTCTTACAATGCTTTTGATTTGATTCGATGAGCATGGCCCTGTGATAAGCAATAGGCATTTTTCCTAAAAAAATCTGTTACCGAGTCACTAGCAGGCAAGAAACATGCAATGACACAGAGTTTCTAATTTTCCATTGAGAATTGTGACACTGGTGTAAAGAAGTAGGATCTCTGTATTGGTAACTTAAAAGTACATTTAGTCCAATAAGTCCCCTCTCAGCTAGTCAGCTCACAGGGCACGGAGCACAAACAAAATTCGGCTAATATGTTTGTTTATAAACATATACGTATGTCCAGGCATGACTGCAAAGGGCCGTCAGTTTTTAATCCAGTCACGCAGCACAGTACACAAGACTGCATCTATGAGCACAAGCAAGCTACAAAATCGTAGCAAACATTTCGAGCAGAAGCCATCGCTCCCAGCACCATATGATGCGTCCTAGTTATGGCCTCCACAACAATTATAGCGTCCTAATAAGCAAAACAGTCGATGCAAAGTAAACATAAATCTCGGCCATGCACCTACTACCAAGAGGGGGGAGGATAGTCGCCAAATCAACAGGGGCTCCTAGCTTTGCGAATCTCATCCCAGAGAGAAGAGACTAACTATCTAATCCATAAATTAGAGAGGAAAAGGCACAGAGAGGGGAGATCACTGACTTGGCCACTGTGCAATCCTCTAGCTGCTTCTCGCCGCCGCCGACCCGGTCCATCGCCGCAAGGACTCCCAGCGTCGCCGTGCAGACCAACCAATAGTACGATGTAGGGCGCTCCGCCCTACTTTACGGCGGCCGCGACAAACCTGATCCTGCCTCCGCCGCCGCCTGCCTACGTTCTGCTCGGAGTGTTGAGGTAGACGACACGAGAACGAAGGGGGTAAAACTATATGGGACAGGCAACAATAGAAAAGCCCATTAGAAACTACCGCACTAGATAAGGCCCAGGCATCGAGTGATTTAACAATACAACAGAAACTACGAGTGGTTCCAAATACAACGATACATACATGCATCAAATGGTTTTCTTTCCGCGGAATTGGCTTGTAGTCCAATGGTAGGGCAATAGAAAAGCCCATTTTCCCTGGATTTCCGGCGTTAAGCAAAGTGGTAGCGACGTTCCCGTCGGCCGCGCCAATGGTGATCTCCAATCTGGGGGTGCCCAGTCCATAGGGGTAGGGTTTCATAGGGGTGAGTGTGCGCGTAACGTGTTGTGAGCGCTGCGCAAAGTGGTAAACGTTCCCAGTCGGCGACCAGGCGCCAATGGTGACTTCAAGAATCTCCTGATCAGGTGCTTCATAGGGGTAATAGGGGTGAGTGTACATGCGTGTTGTGGCGTCTGCGTTGTCTTGTGTCATTCTCAAAAAAATGGTTTTCTTTCCTCGGTACAACAAAAACCCACAGGACAGGATAGCTGCAGGAAACTGTAGAGAAGCACAGGTAAATGTAAGTATTCTGATTTCATTAGGAAATAAGTACACAAACGGATTACTGATTTGTCCGTTGCGATGGGGTGATGTCTAATTTACTAATTATTAGGAGATACGCTACTCAAAATCCGGTGCTCGCGACCTTTCCCGGATTTTCCAAGGATTTACCTGTTATGCATTAAGTGGTAAGCGGCGTTCCGTTATGGTGACTTCGAGAATCTCCAGATCTGCCGGGTGCCCATTTGCTCATAGGGGTAGGGTTTGCGTCACGTGTGTTCATAGGGGTGAGTGTGCGTGCGTGTTGTGAGCGTCTGCGTTGTCAATACAAGCTAAAGAATATGGTACTCAATCTAGCAATATTATCTTCTTTTATCACACTATTCGCCATTTTTGTAATATATATCATCACTCGTTAATATTTCTTTTGAAATTGCAGGATTAACCCATGTGATATATATTGTCCATACAAATGATTGTTTATCTTTCATTAGACCATTGTGTCAGTTTATTATTTTTTATACACATCTTTTAATTTTCGCACAAGCTTGCTATTAAAAAAAAAAAAGTAGTATAGGCAAATAGCCAACATACCTACATTCTATATTAACATGTGAGTAGATATTTAGTGTGTATGAATGAGAGCATAAATGAGTATTATTTTTCTTTACACCCAACTAAACCCGTCTCAATGATATGCAAGTGTCAGACTGACTGACAGCAACGTGCACTCGCTTGCGTAATTCTAAGTCAGGGCAGTTCGAACCAATATAAAATCTACAATATATCAATTCACTAAAAATTACAGATAACAAAGTTAGTAAAAAATAATTTTCTGAAGATCATTAGAGAGATCAGAAAACAGTAGTTTTCGATACATGATATGACAATAAGTTTACAACAAGAAAATGCAAGGTGACTGGAAACATCTGGATCCCAGAGATTTCTTCAGTACCAGCTACTCAAAATTGAGACAAGGGAATTAATATAAACCCGGAGATGGCCGAGTCTTCTACTTCCGGCGCTTGTACCTGTCGAAAAAAAGGAAAAAAAAAACCTTAATAACAAAATGCTGTAGCACCTAACATTTTCATCACATGCAAAAAAAATGTTAGGCAGCTTCATGAAGTCACAAGAGCTCAATCGGGTCACCAGAGCCCAAAAATTTTCTACTTTGCTGGGCACTGGTGTCCAAGACCATCTCTTCAAGATCTCTTCAAGGCAGGTGCATGTGAGTGTAGGTTACGCTAGAGTTGGTGTGTGTGTGTGTGGTGTGCGTGGGTGTCGAGTGAGTAGTGTATGTTCAGCTGCTACAACTTGTACTTGTTTGGCAAGGCCATCTCAAAAAAAAAAAAAAAAAAAAAAAGAGAGAGAGCTCAATCGGGTCATTTTACACATTTATTTCCAGTTGACTGGCAATGCAAACAGTTCTAATTTAAACCATTACTGCATACCTTGCTTTGCTCTTAAAAGCGTTCTTTGATTTCTTGTGCGTGAAACTGTTGTTTTTCTTTGAGGGGCGTCCCTGTTTCCATTCACTCATATCATTCTGGAACAGCTCACGCATCTCCTCATGCCTGCTTGGAGCCTTCTCAGAATGTTGTCTTGCATTCTTCTCTTTCTTTCCTTTGCCTGCACCAGGACCCCGTTTGCTGGCCGCCTTCAATGATTTTGCCTTTCGGTAAGCAACATCCACTATAGATTGGCCTTTCTTTGGGTTTCTTCCCTCTATCATTTTCCTGTAAGAGATTCTTCAATGCTTAGAACTGAATGCAGTGAACCACATGTACAGCACATAGTTTCTTTTCATATTGGCGTCGCCCGTGAAAATGCCTACTTCAAAGTGGAGGAGTGACTCGCATGAGTCAACACTTACAACTCTGGTTCGGTAAAGCAATCTCAAATTATCATATAGAAATGTTAATGTTATGATTTCAGCTAAAGAATAATAATGACAACCCCATCGCAAATCTAACTTCGTTATATAAGGTAGTAAAAGAAGTGCTTCCTAGCAATGAATCAACCTCTCGAATAGTAAAATGTGCCTTCTGAAGTTTAGCTTTTTTTTTTTCTAAAAAAAAGTATAGCTTTCTTGAACATAACATCCAATTCTCATTATAAAAGGAAAAAAAAAAAGTTACAGTGACCAACCTCTGCATACAGATGATAATAAAATGATTAAATCTTCATATTATGGCAAATGCAATATGAAGTTCATGCAATAGCCAAACTAACTGCCAATTCAAATGGTTGTTGAAAGAAACACTTCCTATGCTATTATTTCACAGGAAGTTAGGTTTCTATGTAAAATTTAAAGACACACTTCCACTCATGAATTTGTCACAAGTGTTGCACAATTTTTTTTAAAAAAAAAAAGAGTTGGGACCTTATTTTGTAGGGTGACACGAAAAGTGAACGTTGAAAGCATCTTTTCCGAAGCATCAACAGCAATGTATTACTAAATTAGCAAATGTTTAAACCACTAGACTCCACAGCACAGAACCATCACACAGCAACTGCAAACTGGATCAGAATACCAAAGTTAACTGTAGCATGACCTATGCACATGTATTGTTTCATTGTTTGCAATTCCTCTATGTAGGGGCTTCTATACACAGGTGTGTACACACCAATTTGTATATTGGCCCATGGGGCATATGTGATCAATGGTGATGTAACATCAATGCCATGGTTCAATTAATTAATTCAGTTGTTACTTGCATCAAATCCATAGGGATAATTAGCAATAGGCAGAGGCCGATAACAAAACAACTCAAAGAACTGAACCTTTGCTTCCTCGTCATCTTCATCCTCATCTTCCAACATCTCTCGCTGGGCCTCTAATCTTCGGCGTTTCTTCCTAGGTAGATTTTTCTGTAAAACAAAGATGAGAAAAGAATGTCAGTATAAACAAACCACATGCACATTATTAATACATTATCCAAACATCACTTTATAAGCATACTACAAACCTCATGCTCTCGTCTCTTTTTCTCCTTCAGACGGAGGTCTTCAGCCTGCTTAGCACTAATAACTCCAGAGGCACTCTTACCTTGATCCAAAGATTCCTTGATGAAAACAAAAAGCAAAGCCAGATCAGTGATATAGTAATGTGTAGATGATATATTTGATATCGAACTAAGGATAAAGAAAGAATTTCAAGCCCATCTAAGTGGGAAGAAAAAGAATAATCTTATTTTCGAGAAAGGAATTTTAACAATAACAAGATAGCATTAAGAACATTGTAAGATAAATATTTCAATTGAAATTGGCGAGGCCAGGTCTATCGTTACATCAGGTGGGCATATGAATATAGCCCAAAAGTTGAAGCATGGCAAGTAATTGTAGTTTCTGCTAGTAACCCGAAGCAGGCCAAGTTGTTGCAAGCGGTCCAATATGGAGTTGTGGACACTCTAGTGCACTTAGGTTGGGCATAGGCAATACTGGTCTTTGAAGGCTTCTCTGCTTCCCATACCAAAGTGAAATTTGTATACCGAAATACCAGATTCTTGTGCTGCTCCAAGCAAAGTGAAGCAGCATCGAACTGGCAGGTTGAAGGGAATTTGATGGATATGTGGCTGTGGGGTAGTGAGTGGGGAACAGAGGAATGGGATGGACTTGGGGGCCAGCAAGTGGCTCTTCAGAGTTTCATCTGAGCCTGAGTGCGCAAGAAATAGGCTCATGTCCTCCAAAAACTAGGTGGGCAACACTGTCCACGGAAGTGCCAGTTACAACAGTATATTTGTTTAGGAAACTTCAACAGTCTCTTTCAATATAAATAAATTACTACAAACATGGTAAGACAACAGATCCCGTGTGTATATATTCAAGCACAAGATTGATAATTTTGCAACTGAAAATGAAAAGCAATGAGAGCAAACAAATAACAAGCTAATCATAGAAGTCACATATATCCCTAATAATAAGAGCCATATAATTTTTTCCTGCCCACCCACATTCTTTTATATGCTTGTTTTGTATCTGTCCGTACCATGTACATGTACCGTTACTATCCGTACCATAGTCCATTTCAAACTCAGTTTTTTTTTTCTCATCCGTGTCCGTTCCAAATTGTTTCTTTATTTTTCTGTTTTGTTCTTCCCATTTATATTTATGGAAGTCTGATTTTTTTCCACATGTTCCTCCACTTGATTAGTTTTAATCAGGAATCCACAACATAATAGTCAGGTGCTCTCCTTGAGTCCTTGAGCAAACCAACTTTTATGTGGGCCACACCATTCCAAGGCACAAATTTTTTTTTTTCATGTACATGCTTGGGAAAAAGAATAGATTATCACCGCCCGTAAAAGGATAAAAAAAATAAAGAGAGAATGTTTCTTCTGTTCCATTTTATACTTCCTAAATTGCTATCACATATTTGTGTCTCGTATGTAACTTAGACTCATAAACTGTGCTCATATCAGTAAGCTACAACTCTTGGGTCTAGCAATAACATGGAGTTCGCTTTCACTATGTATTGAGTCCCGTTGCAATGCATGGGCACATTTGCTAATAAAATTTATGTGTGGAAGTAAATATGCAAAAATATAACTTAGAAGACTAAATGCATAAAGTCTTGCCCAAAGAAGTACAAAAGAATTTCAGAAATGCTTACTTTAGCAGCTGCTGCCAAAAGTTTCTTTTTTCCTTTTCAGTAGCAAACCAGGTTCTCTTTGGCCGTGAGTATATCTCATCCTTATGAGCTATCATATTTTCTGCCTTGTATATTCAAATATGTAATGGCAAAGGTACAAATGTATTCAGAAGTCTGAATGTTCAAGTAATTGAAATTCACTATTTAGGTAAAACTAAAGTTAAATATATATTACCTTTGCAATTTCCATTTCAGCTTTTCTTACTTCTCTTTCCACCCTGAAAAGGGCATAAAAATATCCACATTATGGATGGAACTTACAGAAGTTAAGAGCATAACAACCTGAAACTAACCTTTCTTCTCGAATGATGATAGAAATTTGGCCTTCTAGTTGCTCAATCAGTTGTGCACACTCAGCAACAGGTTTCTCTGCAACAATGCGGCTTTTCAGCTGTGAACCAGCCTTCTTGGCCTGAAAGGTAAGTCGAAAACCAATAAGAAACAACCAAGGCAAAAGGGGAAAAAAAACAACACAGAAAAAGCTCCACAGATCAATAGATGAGTGCATTTCAGTTATTAGTTTGGCACAGAAATAATTAAAAGCTATGTGACTCACGGAACCAGCCTCTGCAACCTGCTTGGTATGTTTCCCATATACTACAAGTATATAATAGGTAAGTCGTGATAAAAATGCCCACAGCCCACATGGAAATATCCCGTTCTTTATTTTACACAAATAAACGATCTTTAGAATGAAGGAAATTACAAAAATATTGTCAATGGCAGGCTAAGTCTGAAAAGGTTGCAAACTTGCAATTCTATTCCAGAAGGTTGCTTAAGCAATTTGATTAAAAGAATCACAACACATCTGTGAGCATGTCTATTCTGTAGAAATACAACAATTTCCACACCTTAGCATTTCACAAAAATACTTACAATTGCTTTCAAGAGCGACCTATCATCATCGGTTACAAATGTCACGGCATAGCCTTCTCTTCCTGCCAGCTGTCAGCGGCCAACACGATGAAGATAACTACAATAACGTAAATATTTTACAAACTTACGAAAATAGTATGCTAAAATAAGAAGTAAATACGACTGGAACTAGGAAGCTGCAAAAACAAGTGGCATAACATTCACGGTTCAAAGTTCTCTTAACAAAAAAAAAGGTGGCTACGGAATGAGGTCAGGCAAGTTTGCATGTACAAAACATAAACAAAAAGAAAAGAAATTCATGGTGCAAACAGAACATGACAGAAAATGTGATTTAAGAAAAAAAAAAAACATGCCACACGGATAAGACCAGCTTGCAGGGATACCTTAGGAACCATGAAAAACAGTTTTACAGTAGTGTTTGACTTTGAAAACAGATAATGGTAATATAATGCACTTATTTCTACAACAATCAACCCTCTCTTAATCAGTTCATAATATATAAACATAACTTCTGTATAAACACACCAGTGGAATAATTTAAGATAAGGTTGGTTACTACAATTTTTGTATTTGAACTTCACAAGGCCTTAGATAGCTCAAATTGGAGAAGTTATAAAGAATCTTAACTCTCCTGGTTATATTTATTGAAAAATGGCAAAGCAAATCACCTAAGAATAGTAACAAAAATATACTAAAGATACAGTGTTTCTAAGAGAATAATGAACAACAGAGTCAATTCAATAATCAATTGGACAATGTATGGATCAATAACTTTGCCCTGGGGCAAGAAGCTTGAGCATGAACCAAGTAATAGCAACAATCAGAATAAGATTTACAGGAAAAGGGTCAATTGTATCACTTACGTTTTCACATCTCTTGGGCATGCAAAATTTATCACAGTCTGAACACCGACAATATCAATCCCCTAAAAGTTAAACCAACAATTTGTCAAGAAATCCTTTGAATAGTGATTTGTATATTTTCTTACAATAAAGTTATCTTTTTTTGTTAAATTATTAGCACCAAACAGTGCAATGTCTGGACGAAGTAACAGGAAAATAACAATGTGAGAAGTATAAAATCACTTACACGAGCAGCCACATCAGTTGCAATCAGAAAATCTACTTCTTGCTTCTTAAAAAGTTCCAGAGCCTGTAATAAATCAAACAACATAATTCTCTAACAGATCGGTGAAAAGATATATGATAATTAGAGTTAATTAACAGAAAATCTCAGAATTGCAGGATCCATTAAACATTTAAACATTATAAGAGGTTAACAAAATAAATTGACACCGTAGAATATTAGGCTAACACCTCACTCCATTAGGGAGGGGTGAATTATACATATCTCTAATAGACACATGTGTGTTGTCAGGTGTAACATCCAATCTAAATCTTCCAATTTCAACTAGTTATAGCTTAGATTATCCAGGGAGAAAAAGATGCTGGATCCCTGGTAAGAAATTGCCGTGTTGTGATCCAAAAGCATCCATTGGACCTAGACAGTGACAGCAATCAATTTATGCAGTTCCTTTATTGGAGAAGCCGTGTAACATATTATAGCCTGGGCATGGATTGGCTGAGAACCTTAAGTCCATTTACATTTACATTAGATCTATGTGGTGCGAGTCAAAGTCAGAGTTGAAGATTCTCTTCACTAAGTTGAGGTAATGTGGTTTGGTTCTACAGCCCTGTGGAGCTAGCTGAGCATAATTCAGATCAAGGTATTAAGCTCAAAAAAACTATCTTCCATCAATCTGTAAGTTTACCATCATAACTGTTCAATAAGCTGATATGTCCACAATGATTGTAAATCGAGGTGTGGAGCACATTCCGTGAGCTGAGCCAAAAGGATCGTAAATCACATGTAAGCTGATTTCATCAACAAGAGTTCATACACAATATGACAAGTTATGGCACTATGAAAGTTATCCAAAATCTTTGAGCGAACACATTCAAATAGCAGATTTCGTAACATTACAATTGACCCAACAAAACCAAGGGAAACTTTTAGCAAATAAAATCACCTCAAGCCGCTGGGCCTGTGTAAGGTTGCCATGAAGTTCAGCTGCTTTCATGCCAGAGAGACCAAATATTATTTTTTTTAACCTGTGTGCAGATTGTTTTGTCCCACTGCAGGGGAAAAAAGATGTGAAATGTCAATACGATAATACAAATAGTAAAATAAACTATCAAATATCACCAAACATGTATCCAAACAACAAATCATATATAAAAAAGCTAGGGATAACAACAGCACACAAGAGTGCTTGAACTGGTGTGGTATAAAAATACAATCCTGGTATACATGCACATACACCAAATCCCTTGGACTCTGATAACATTGCATGAATGGGTGCTGAACCAATGTGAGGTATAAAAATAGAATTGTGATATACATACACATGATCAAACCCCTGATGGAGTATGAAAACGTTGCATGAATTGAATATATATACAGTGTTCATCGCATTATCTTTTCAGCCATTATACTAGACATAGACACTAGTTCAACATAATTCTAAGATATTCAAAGTTAACACAATAAGGAGTAAAACAGTTAAATTGACTGTACCCCCAGTACAGGATCCTAAACTTCCGATCAAAAGGTTACCAAGTTATAAAGAACACAGACCTAAAAATGATAACACTTCGCTTGAAAGTCTTCAAACAGAGTGCAAGAAGAACAGCTTCTTGATTTGACTCACGTGCTCGTCGTATCCTAACAACCCTGTGCAAAATTGGGAGCAAACATGATATTATAGTAAGTTCTATATATATTCAGTAAAATATCACTGAGCAGATGAAGATGTTGAGACTTACAAGACATAACAGCCACAGATACTACAATAATTATTTATTTATTTATTTATTTTTTGGGGGTGGGGTGGGGGATACTAAAGAGAAATAATTATAGAGGTGGAGCATACTCTTCAGTCAACGTTGCAGGCCGTTTCAGAGACGGGTCAGCTTCAAGACGTACAGGTTTGTTTAGTGAAAGCTTTATAAGTTCATCAATTTCTTCTGTCATTGTAGCAGAGAAAAGCATAGTCTGCCTCCTTTTAGGACACATACGAATCTGAAATGATTATTAGGCAAAAGTGCATTAGGAATGAAAACAACACAAAGAAAAACAAAGACTCTTAGTGCTAATTCCAGTATTTGTTTGAATGATGAATACTATCACAAAAGCAAATGCAAATGCAACAAGAAACCAGCAAAACCAGTGTTCAACAGTTACCAGTTCTTGAATTTCAGCAGTGAACCCCAATTCTAGCAAGCGGTCAGCCTCATCAAGGATCACAACAGCTAGATCTTCAAGCCCAACAGAAAGAGAATTGCGCAGATGGTCTATTATGCGCCCAGGGGTTGCTACAACGATGTCAGGCATTGATCTTAGAGCAACTTCTTGAACCTGAGTACAGCATTTCATCAGCAAGACCATAAAATTGAACATCAGCAAGCATTTAACAAAAAAATAGTAGTGGGCAATAACAGAAGATGCAAACATGAAAATTATGACTACAGAAGTGCAATATTGTAGCATTCAAATTGAATAATGGAAGCTCGTACATAGCAACACAACATGCTATAACACATTGATAAGAGTGCTGCAAATAGCAAGCCCAATATCAAACCTGTAAGTTCTATAAGATATACTACTATATACCATGACTATTCAGGAATTATAATTTCATGATGGTAGAGGGCAATTCAAGCAAGAAAAACATCTCTGCTTTTCCAATTTTTCTTAGTTTGAACGGAGGTAAACCATTACTGCCGTAGATCAGATCCATATCCTTCTTACACGAAAATAGAAGGGCAAGCAAATAGAATATACCTGGAAAACACACTAGCTTAACATGTAACTAAGACAGAACTGGAATACATACACACCCTAAAGCAGAGAAAACATTATGTTCTGCACAGGAAAATCAAACGCTATAGAGCTAAAACCCTATGAAAACATAAAAAAAAAAAAAAAAAAAAATAGAACTAATAGAACTCGATGCAAGCAAGCAAGCAAACCTTAGTTGAAAGACCTCCAACGATGAGACAACATCTGATATCAGTAAATTGGGCTAACTTCTCAATCATACTATGGATCCTGCATATGTAGGGGAACAAATGTTAGTAATTAAGTAAATGGCAACTGTTACTGATTGGAGAAAAAAATAACATTACTGAGTGTTAAATAAAACACTTGTTATAATGAATTAAGACAACTTTCTATAGCAGTTCAGCAAAGTGAACAACAAAGAAGAATAGAGCAGCTCTGTTTTGCTAGCATGCTGGACATTCTCATTTAATATTCTATATGATGCAAAAGGAAAACATAAATAGCATCTGATTCCATTGTTTTCCTTTTTCCACTTACTCCAAAATATTATTGAAAAACACTCTCGCAAATATCAGATCGATGCATTATGCCCAGCACAAATAAGCAAAAGATCCCAAATAAAGTTGTAAAGTTACAGATATTCAAACAGCCCAGTAAACCCAAAGTCAATAGCATATGAACGGTTAATCAAGAATAACCAAGTAACATGAAAATATATACATATCTAAGGACCAAAAGAGCAAAGTTTAAACAGAAAACATTAAGACCAAGGTCACAAAAATCCAGCATTCACTCTCAGAGAATATAACACTCCACCAAAACATTGGCAGCCTGGTGATAAACAATGAAAGATAGGAAATGGACCATGCTTCGACAATACAGGAGTAGTCTTAATTATGCCTGAAGGGCTAACAACACAATGAAGTAAGATGAAAGATGATCATATCAAACAATGAATTTATAGAACTTACTGAGCAGCCAGCTCTCTGGTTGGAGTAAGAATAAGCACCCTAATTGCAGGTACACGCTTTGGACGAAAAAGTAGACGTTCCAACACAGGCAAAGAGAAAGCAGCTGTCTAACTTAAAAGAGATTAGTCAACCTATGTATATACTACCTCAAAATACCACACAAATAATATTTATGTTCAATTGAGATACCTTTCCAGATCCTGTAATAGCGCTACCACAGATGTCTCTTCCAGTTAATGCCAGAGGTATGCAAGCAGCCTGGAAAAATGAAGAGAGTTGAGCAAAAATGACACTGGAAACCAAATTACGTTCCAAGTTTCAATAGCTATCATATTTTACTAAACAATGGGATACAATGAGTTTTCAGGAAAAAAAAAAAGATATAATATAGACACATGTAACCAAAATGTGCTGAAAAGAAAACTTTGCTAAGTTTGGCCCTAACTACCGACCCTTAAATGTAGCAGTTATGGAAGTTTGATCTTGGGTACCAAAAAGCTCAAGCGTTATCATATTCGTATATCGCGTTACATTGTTCCACTCAATACGAAGTGGCCAATACATAGGCTTGTTTGGTTTGATACCTCACAGGCTGTGGCCAGCAGGCATCGATCTCCACCCCAGGCGCCCAAAATCGGATGCCTGGGGAGCTCCCTGCACCAGGCAAATTTGCCAGGGCAGTAACCAAACTAGCCCATAGAGCCAGTACGGCCAAGTAACTTTTAAAGCAGGGTTACAATGACTGGATATTTGACATTACAAACAGGTGAACAAGCATATACAGACCAAAAGGTCAACTAATAAGACCAATGCCTAGAAAAGTGTGAAACATTACATCATTCTCATACCCATTGTTCATGTTACAGGAACATAGCATCTGCATTCTGGAACCGAAGAATGGATCTAAACTATCTGTGACAATTTTAGGGACTTAAGATAGTTATGTTTCCCTTGAAAAGAAAAAAAAGATGGTAATGTCACTCATCCACTACATCCTCAAAAAAAAAGTGAAGATGGTTGAACACACAGATTACATCCTACAA
Source organism: Hyparrhenia diplandra (assembly GCA_015847255.1). Lineage (NCBI taxonomy): Eukaryota > Viridiplantae > Streptophyta > Magnoliopsida > Poales > Poaceae > Hyparrhenia > Hyparrhenia diplandra. The sequence goes on along the minus strand of JADLZK010007620.1, from coordinate 96,679 downwards.
TCATTTATACTTTGAACAACCTCAATAACCTCAAAGATACGTCGTTATCAAACTATAAGTGAGTGCAAGATCAATTTTAGTACTGAATTTATAGAACCGTTCACTTTCCCTACAATGGAGAAATTGATTCAACATCGGTTGAGATGGTTTGGACATGTCCAACGGAGGCCTCCTAAGGCGCCAGTCGTAGTAGTGGGGTTCTAAAGTGGGTCAATAATGTAAAGAGAGGAAGAGATCGACCTAAACCGACTTGGGGCGAGACGGTCAAGAGAGACCTTAAGGAGTGGAATATCTCCAAAGAATTAACTATGGATAGGAGCTCTTGGAGACTAGCAATCAACGTGCCTGAACCGTGACCTTTGTGTCTTGCCCTTTTTGTGTTTCTCTTATCCTTGTTTCCTGTGGGTTTCATCTCCAGCCTATCCCAAATAGCTTGGGACAAAAGGCTATGTTGTTGTTGTTGTTGTTGTTCACTTTTCCCTACAACTGAATGTCTGCTATAGAGAACACACTGGTAGATGCCACCAACAAGGTTCAACCCTGGGTCTCAGTAAGGGGAGGGGCTCGCTTGCTGAGATATAGCATTTTCAACGTATTTATGCCTTCCTGGGCTGTCCAGCCTTTGGTCCCTATTCTCACCCTGTATTGATATCCTGTTCTTAATGCAACAATTCAGGAGAGGTATTTCCCCCAGGGACCAATTTGTTTAATGCCTTGCTATAGTTTGAATCTCATCTGCCAACAAGTTTGACCTAATAACTCCTGTGATGTGTAAGGGAGGGAGATTATTCGATCGCGGATGAAATTGCATTTTTTTACTCAAACGTGATTTGGCAAAAATATTTGAATAACTACAGGGTTGATTTCACAATCACAAGATGTGCCAGTGTAAATCACAACAATGGGATAAGAGTATCCATCACAAGAACAAATCCCATTTAAACGCCACCTCCATGGATTAATTGGTGGCAATTGACCCAAAAAATTATATCGCCGGTCCCTTTTAAATTATCGCTCTTACAGAGTGACTACAGCACTTGATAGTACTTCAAAAACTAGAAGTCTATATTTAAATTATTTCCAGTTAGTTAACCAACAGGATGCCAACAAGAAAGATATGGGTGAAGCAATTTTTTTTTAGATTTTAGTAAGCTTTTAACATGTGAAACTAGCAATTGGAGTAGTATCAGAGTTAATATCTAGTGGTTAGATAATCTGAAATATCTCAGACTGCAAGAAGAAAGATTTGGGCATTTGGTACCTATAACTAATTTCAACCATGACCAGACAATAAAGAGTTGCAAGTGCAAACCTGAATCGGAGTTGGCTTCTGGTAGCCAAGTGCTTCACAAGCTCGAACTAGTGGCCGAGACAAGTTAAGCTCAAGGAACGAATTTGCATGAAACGATGCCCCCTCTGAAGAAGCGAAAAATTTAGAAGGATCAACTGGTCCACTCGTGTCATTCTGCTCGGCCATATCTTCTTCCTGACATCACAGATTAATAGGCGTTTTACACTTTCAAAGACAGTACAAATGGAGTGGTGATCGTGGTCTAAATGGCTTGCCATCCTAACGAATTCCATAGCTCGTCTTGTGAAGAGCACAGCCTCAGCAGCTAAATTGAACAGAAAAGAGCGAGGTGATGAATCAAGCTACCCCAAGCATACCTCATGGGCATCATCCTCTTCTTCCAGCTCGCCTCCTCCCTCCTCGTCACTCCCGTCCTCATCCCCTCCCTATCGCCGCTGGCCTCCTCATCTCCACTGCCCTCGACCTCCTCCTCGTCATCGGCGCCCTCATCGACCCCCTCCTCGTCCTCGCTCTCCTCCAGCTCGTCCTCCTCGTCACCGCTCTCCCCCTCAATCTCCTCGTCGTCGCTGTCATCCTCCCCGCTGCTGCTCAAGTCGCTCCCCGAGTCATCGGAGAGGACGGGCTTCCCGCGTCCCTGGCGCAGGTGCGAGATCTTCTCGTCGATGGAGGTGGTGTGGCGGCGCGCGTGCTCCGCCGCCACGGACTCCGTGTAAGACGAGAACTCCCACGGAGACTGCGCCGGGCCGCCCCGCGCTGGAGCACCCGACGCCTCGTCGTCGGAGCTGTCCGGGTCGAACCGGAAGCTGGGGTCCATGGCGAAGAGTAGTGGGAGGGAGCAGGCGGCCGCGTTTCCGGCGGTCGGGACCGGAAGGGAGGAGAATGGGAGCAGGGACGAGGGTTTAGTCCAGGAGGGTTTCGTGTCGTGGTCTCGTGGAGGAGAGCAGGCGAGCGGGTAGCGATGGGCTGGGCTTGTTTTTAGCAGGGCTGGGATTGGGCTTCAGAAACCAGAAGTAGTACAGAGTTGTGTGGGTTGGGGTAGGGCCCAAGGAATAATATGCGTAAGGGCAAGTACATTAGTGTTGTCTCATAACTCGTCTCATATAGTGCCACGTAATTTGAGACGGCTTAAGAGACTATACTTACATTGGTTGTCTTTTTAAGTTGTCTCATAAGTAACATGCAATTCCATAATTTGTGGGTGGAGTAAAAATATGATTGTGAGTTGCGTATGACAACAACAACTCATACTGATGGTAGAATAGTTGTCTCATAGTCCCTAAATTTTAGCTCATGAGGCGATTGTTTCGAAGAACGACCTCATTCTCTCTCCCTCTCTTTTTCCTCCACATCACCAAAAATCCTACGCAAGACCTGCGTGAGACGAGGTATGAGACGGCCGTGAAGAATGATATCCGCCTCTAACACTCGTTTGGACGTAGATATTGGAACTTGAAATTGGGAATTGGAATCATGTTTCTTGAATTCTAGTGTTTGGAAGTCAATGGCACGGATAGTTTCAAAAACAAAATCTGATGATTATACGAAGAATTGAAGATGTGAGGTAGGATGTTGTATAGAATAAAATGATCGAGTCTTGAAAAAAAAAAAAACGAATCCGATGATCTGGATTATCTACAATTCTTCAAAGTGGGCTATCTGACCTCTTTTGAAATTGTGAATCACATTGCAAACACAAACATGTATGCACATTCACCTTTTTGTAAAACGTCTTCTAATTTAAAATGGATGGAGCAATAGGCAGCTCGATCATGGCAGAGACTCAGATCCATATGGACCTCAAGAACAAGCCCAGGCGCTTCTTACCCATGGACAAGCTGAAACACGACATTCGCTATGAAAAGAACATCAAAATCACAAGATACAGACACAACCACACCAAACCGAGACAAACAAACCAATGTAAAACCAATAGTTTCACGGCTTGATACACTTTAGACTGGCGCTTCTCTATAGGAAAGCGTCTTTCTCTAGTAACTTGAGAACCTCATCCTGACTGTTGAGCCTGGCAACCTCGATGGGGTTTTCCCGTCCAGATTCTGGAGCGTGCTGTAATCGTCTCGACAAGTCAAACACAAATGACAGATTGGAATTGCCAATGCTAGGAAATAAGAAAAACAGATGGTTGACTTACACAGCAGCACCATACTTCAAGAGAAGATCCACGCATTCCTTCCGACCATACCCAGCAGCGTAGTGCAACGGAGTGTTCTTGTTCTTATCTAGGGCATCAACAGCAGCCCCCCCTCCAGGAGGATTTCCGCACACTTCAACTAAATATATAGAACATCAGTCAATTAGTTGCCACTAATGATATCTAAATCTAAAATATGCAAATAAACAAACAGAAATGCAGCACTACAGCAGGCTCCAGACTGTATTTGCAATCACACATTGAAACTTAATTCTATTCTACATGCCATGATATAACCACATGTGGCCACCAAATCAGGGCACTACATATATCTAAAACTACAACAGCGCAGCAATACCACAGCAAAGGATCAAACAGTGCAGAAAAAAATCCTTGCAATAAAACAAATGTAAAATGAAGAAATTGCTTAACACAAAGTTAAACAAATTGAACAGTAACAAGAAGCCCGGTAAAAATAAAATTTCAACCAAACAATGTTTGTTGATCAACTCAAGGAACATACAAATAGTAGCAACAAATATGAAAAAGAAATTACAAATAGAGGAAGTACTGCTGCATAATAACATTCACATTAGCTGGCATGTTGCGTAGTCCATTTCTGTTTAAGAACGTTTAAGAGATTCACTTACCTCACCATAGCCACATGCAAAATGTAAAGCCCTTCTTCCCTCAGCATCTTCTTCATCCTTGTCTGCTCCACCATCTAAAGCTTTCTTCAGACCCTGTGTTATTGAAATTGTAAATGCAGCCATAAACAAAGAACAAGTACAAGGATTTTAGGCCATCCTTTTGGTGGGGGTGGGGGGGGGGTTCCTTTTTGAAATGAACTGAATTTATCAGATATAAGCTACTAACTGAAGGAATGAAGACTGATTTGCAGGATCCATAACCAATAAGAAGGATCTACAGCTTCAATTGCTCAGTTAGAAGCAAGACTCAAAGAGATAAAAGCACAAGAAAGCCAGTTATAACATAAATCTATCTAGAAAAACAGGCCCTAAATCACATATGTCAACGTTGTTCAATCCTTTTAGTGGTCAGATCTAAAGTCACTTTTAACTCATTACCTCTTCATCACCAACACTTGCATTGTGATGAACAATGGACTCATCGTCGTCCCCTCCTTCCTCCTCAGTCTCTTCGGGTCCAGAGAGCACAGTGGACGCACTAGAATCTCCAGGAAGGCTAACACTCATTGCCTGGCCAATCTTTTGAAGAACTTCAGGGTCATTCCAATACCTAAATTTAGAAAAGAAAATTATATCAGAAACTTAAAGCTACCAGATCTCGTGGATAGTAATAGTAGACAATAGTAACAACACCTACTTCACCATTGCAGATGGACCCCCATTCTCTATCTCATCAAGAATTGGTTTCAAGGATGGATCTTCCTTGATACGGGCCATCCTCTCCTCAAGCTGCTCCTTATGAGTTGGACTGGTAAAGTTCTCAAGCATACTAGACATAGCAGGATCCTATCACAAAAGGAGGGAACATAAGGGAAATCGCCATCTGGGGATAACCCTGGCAACAAGTGGGGAAATCAAAGCATGGTACCTGCATAAGAGCATTCCCGAGACGCTCTGCCATTGACACAAACTGAGGGTTTTGCATGACTTGTTGCATTGTTTCCATATACTGTTGAGGATCCAAAGCAGGGATACCTTGTTCTCCAGCACCCTGAGCACTTTTCTGAAGCTGTTCAGCCATCTGGTTGAACACAGGGTCACTTGCAATTTGCTCTGCCATCTCTCTTATCGATGGGTCCTGCACATGACAAGCATAAAAGTATAGTAAAATTAACTAAATGAATGAATAGGAATGGGACTCAGCCGAGAGAAAAAATATTTTTCAGCATAAGCATCTTAATCAAAACATAGTAAGGAAATAGCTAGAGAGCTTACATTGAGCAAGCTGCTCATAGAAGAAAAATCAAAAGGATTGGGTAGGCCTGCACCAGCTGCTGAAGACGGCTTCTCTGGTTTCAATTTTTGCTCTCATCTGAGAGATAATTGGGTAGACCAAGAGGGAGAATATTAGAGACCATAAAATTATATACTAGAAATAATACACACTCGATCATTACTTCTCGTAGCCTAATCATTCACACAGCCAAAGTCGCATACTCAACAATCCTAACTTGTAGCAAACAATGTCCGCATATATTATTTTATTACTATAGTTCCCCTGGTCAAAAAGCTCCAAGATGCATCAAACAACAGCACAGAACGGTTCAGTTTTTTTTCCCCGACTAGGCCTGTATTGAGGACCAGGATATGAGCAATTTTGTGGAGCTTCCATGTCACTAAGCACACTGATAAGTTTCTGTGTACGCATCATCTAACAAAAAATGCACATTGTTCAGCAATTCAGTGAACAGACAACTGTAATGTAAGAAAACCGATACATATATAACCTAGGAAATTTGCACCAAGGTAAATCCCAAATCCACCACCAGATACAAACTACCCTCCTTCGGCCCCTCTTACTGATTCAGCACGCAGATAAATCCCGCAGCCAAGAAACGTTGTCCCCTAAAATTCCCTCCCCTGCCGCACCGATCTAAACCTATCCATATACAAATCAAACGCTAGAGCCCCGTGCGGATCTAAGCTGCAGGCAGCGCGCCAAGGAATCACACGGACAACCAAGTAACGCGACCAAACAAAGCACCACAACAGACAGCAGCGAGAGCTACGGGGACTAGCGGTGGTGAGGTGGATTGGGGGCGCTCAAGGGTAGCAGTTACCGGAAGCCATGGCGGAATCGGCTGGGCCGGCGAGAGGCGATCCTTGCGAGGGCGACGAGAGATTGAGAGGCGAGGGAGGACCCGGAGAGGAAATCCCTGGTGAGCTTGGCGACAAGACGAGGAGGACTGATTAGCACACCGTACAATTTGCTTTTTAATTCTTTTTGTTTTTTTCTGGGTACAATTGTGCAATCAGATCGGGCCCCGTTCACCCCCGGGCCTCCATGAGCATACGGGTTGTAGTCTTTATTATGGCGCGGGCCGTTCCAGTGACGTATCGTGCAGAAATAATTACGATCTGGGCCCAACCCGTTTCGGTAAAAGCAGGCAATGATGCCCACGGCCTTCGCAGTTCGCACAGACGCGCACAGGTTTTGCGCCTGAACTTAGTTATTACTTACGAATATTGACATAGAATTTTAAACCGAGATGGTCAGCATCAGTAGCAGGAATTTTAAAACATGCATGTCCGGTTTATGGCCATTAGCGACCGTAAGAGAAATAGTTTTGGGTTGTCAAACCACGAGATCAACATATAACGATTCCTAGTTTCAACAAGCCCCAAACGAAGATAGATAAACATGAAGCGCCAGCAAATTAGCAGTTGTTGCATCAGCATTCAGCAATATCAAGTAACCCACGTCCAATAGACCAAGCAACAACTATATCCCTCCAGCAATAATATCTGAACAGACCACTGCTTATGTACATCACTTATTGAGTCGGAACATTATGTACGATGCAAGGTCACAGAGCACGGGGACACACGAATATGTAAGTTGTGATAAACGCCGCGAATAGGTGAAATGCTCAAATGGAGACAACAGTTAATGGAGCATGAGCTTTGCCGATCCGGAAGAGCGCTAATTCGCATCAGCTGGGCCGTGGTAGTTTCTCCTCCTTAGCTGCGATTCTGGCGCAGGTTGCTGAAGGAAAATCTTGGTAGGATCATTCGGGTCGACATACCTGCACATAATCCACTAACATGAGTTCACAGCGGAGAAATCCATAGCCAAGAGCAGCAGATGTTGCTAGATTGTGAGCACTTACGCATGACGCATCATGTCATCAACAGGAGTCTGCGCAGCTTGCAGAGGGTCCACACGCGGTGCCATGTTAGCAGCAGACTGGGCTTCAAACTGGTTGTAGCGCCGCACAGATGCAACCAAGTTCAGGAAGAGAGGAACAAAAGTACCACAGCCACCGTCCTTGAACAAGATCTTGAAGGTGTGAGTTGAGTACAGGGCCCTGTTCTGATTGTCTGGAACAACCTGCATTGGAACATTCGATGTTAGTGACCGAATCACAGATGTATTCTCTGCCACACATTATATCATACTCACTGGTTCAACGTATCCAGAGATGTTGTTGCAGTGAAATATGGGCTGGTTGAACTTCTCACCGTGCACATACAACTGCAGAGTCAAAGCAAGGAAGAGCATTTAGACTGATATTGTGAAGAAACCATTTCTTACAGAGTTCCAACATGTAATGTAACCCTGGGAAAGTTAGAGAGAGGGAGAGAGAAAGAGAAGAGAAAGAGGGCACGGTAGACACCACAACCACCAACAATCACCATATAAATTATGCACTGGCAAAACATTCCCCATGTCTCGATGCTCACGTAGAGGGGAAATGACACAGTAACAGCCCACAAAAGCTCAACAAAAGCAAGGTTGGGAGTTAAGGAAGCGACAAGCGAAGAAAAGGCCTTCTAAATTTAGTGAAGTGCCATACCATTTGCAATTTCATTTAGAAAAGCATATGCTAAAACCACACATTGCACTGATATATAAACAATTGTTGTCCAATTAAACCCATCAAGCAATCGAGGAACATCATATTACTTGAGCACCACCTTGATGAATGCTTGATCTCTACAATATTCTAGAATGTCTTTTTGGATCTCAGTGACAAGATTACCCATGTATGTATAGCAATACAATGTGATATTAGCAGACCTCTTTTTAAGGAAAAGCCCAGCTAAAAACTTGAACTAGACACAACAGCGTCTTTCTTTTCACTCTATTAGCTCATTCCATTTCTTTGTTTCACTTGGCTAGCAAGATAGTACATTCACCTAGATTCTGATTGAGCACACATAAGCATCTGTCTTATAGGTGTTGCTACAGGATTGGAGAGACTCTTTTCTTTGTAATAACATAGTGAAATGCCTCCACTATGAAACAAATTTGATTAAGAAAAACACAGTATAACTTAAGAATTAGGTCAATAGTTACAAGTCATAAAGACACAAAGATAACATGGTGGGATTAGCATATGCTGGGGACATTTTCCTAAAACAGCATTACATACAACAAAGGGTGGATTGTCATATGCATAAAAAACTACAAGTTAACAAAGAACAGGAGTAGAACTTTTATCCTTTTTTTGTTTTGTGCTTTTGCCCTTGCAGTTCATCCAGATTATATAAGAGCAGAAACAAAGAACCAACTTTCAGAATAGCATTACTTACCAGTGGCATATCAAAAGCAAAGAAGTTGCCAACAGGCTTGTTGGCAACAAACACCATCCTTATATTAGAGAGGTAAATTGTGCCTTTAGTTTTCACATGACCGCCAGGAGCTCTGAATGATAATAACAAGAGAAGCAGCAGTAGGGAAAAAATGGTTAGACATGAGCAACTATTAAAAAGATGAAGCATCAAATACAAGCATAGGTTTAAGACTTATCCAGAGATTAAATCCACCTATCAAGTAAAGTGGGCCATGGGAAAATGAGATGGCAAATGATTCTCAATCTTACAAGTAAGAAGAAAAACTATTTTACTACTGATTTTTGTACTTCTGTTATTAGCCTATTAAAGACAAATTATGGAGGAAATATCAACCATAAGAGGATAGACAATTTTTCCCACCCGGTGCTCCAAATTCTCTAAATATATAAATAGATGAAATCATACAGACCATAATCAAACTCACATTGTAGTTTTATTTGCTAAAACATATCAATGAAATATACCAACCACCCAGATTCGTCATCGCCAGACAAATGGCCAGAAGCCGAACCAGTGGCCATCCGCGGCAGGACCTGCCAAGCGGAAAATCCCCGCCGAGGGCTCAACTCAGGCCGGCCCCCACGCCACGTATTTGACTATTTTCCAAACAAACAAACAAAAAAAAAAAAAAAAAAAAAAAAAGCTTGTCCGGTCATCCCTAAATCCTCATCTGGGAACAGGAATCCATTGTGTAATCGACTATTTCCACCCCAAAGGAAACCTAGAAACTAGATCTGATAATCCCTAAATCCTCGTCCGGAAACCGGAATCCCTATCTACATCGCAAAATCAGCAGGCGCGAGGGTGCTTACGACGGGATCTTGTCGACGTGGAACTCGACGCCGTCCCGAGCGAGGACGAACATCTCGCCGTAGAACGGCACCGGCATCCCGTTCCCAAACAGCTGCGGGTTCTCCGCCATCTTTCCCTCCCCCTCTTCGATCGACCGAGCGGAGACGAAGAGGACGACTCGCGGATCAGCGGCGCGAGCTAGATTACGCGGTGATGCTTCGCGTGAAGGGGCGGTGGGGTCGGTCGGTTGCGTCGTGCTGTTGGAGCCTGGACGGACGCGTGCGCGTTGAGCTGACCTAGCTTTATAGCTGTGCGCGTTCGGTTCGGTTTCTCGTAGGGGCCAGAGCATTCCAGTTGGGCCCAGACCCAATTTGTTTTTTTTAACAACAGGCCCAGACCCAATTGGACTTTCGGGTTGTTGGACTGGGGTTGTTGAGGCCCTTTAGGGCGATTTAGCTCCACGAAATAAAAAACTTTGATGTGAGGCTAGATCCACAGATTTTATAAATCTTTTTTAACTTCAGTGTCTTTTCTAATAAGAGAAAAAACCAAAGCCAGCTGAACAACATAATACAACACTCCACCATATAACACAACACAACACAATTACGAGGGAAGTGGCCGCAAACAAACAAGCAAGGAGAAGAGGGACACACCACAATTTTGTGAGGCACACAACACAACCAATGAGAGGCGATGAGCGGCATCGACGCTAGGCCGATACCGGAGACACCAATTGATAGAGAAATATAAGTCTCTCGTCTTGAGCCCTACACACTCACCGGAGCATCTAAGGGGCCACACACTCGACAGATCCGAAAAGCGCGACGCCGATTTTGGGGTTACTTGGTGGCCGGGCCGCAAAACGACGACAACAACGATGGTGTCAACCCCGAGAGTCCATGACGACTCCAAGCCGAAGTGGCATCGGTGGCCCACAACCAAGCAAAAGACGACCGCCGCGGCGATGATGGCGTCAACATCCAAGCAAGACGAGCAAGGATAACTTCGTTAGGGCGAGCCGCAACATCACAAGGCCAAAGCTCACGTAACGCAAAACCCAGAATATGCAATGGAGATCCCGTCGCCGAAACGTGATGTTGGTGGCCCACGGCCGCATAACGAACGGCACGGAGGCAACGATGACGCCAACCCTAGAGCAAGGCGGGCCACATCGAGGGCGAGCGAAATGCAGGACCGGGATGCCGAGGCAACAATGAAGAACTGGGGCGGAGCCGCATGGCGGCGCCGAGCTCGAAAAGGTTCAACGGCCTTCAGGAAGAGAATGACGCCGTGGGCGCCCTATTCCGCGTTGAGAAGCACCTATGAAACTTTCGTTCCCCAGCTTATCGGCACCGCCGCCGCCAGAACAAAGAGGACGACATCATTCCCGAGCCCCTGCGATAAGGATAACCGCCGACGGAATGAAGAGGACAATGCCTTCAAAATGCTAATGACACAAAGCGCCACCATCGTCGGCCTAAGGCGCAAGGCTTGGGATAGGAGGGTTTTTCACCTGGTGCCCGGGGGTGGCGACCGTAGTCTCCAACCGAACGCCCGGCTGGTCCCCCACGCGGCGCCCAGCTGCCACTCTAGGCCCAACCTTCACGCTGCCGTCGCATTCTGTTCTCTGGGGCCGTTCTCAGCCGGCCAGGGGGGCCACGTCGTCTAGAGTCCCGTTTCGCCGATGACCGCCATGCGCACACGCTGGCGTCGCCACGCTGGCTGCGCCCCAGCCGACCGCCCGCGCCCGGCGCCAGCACCCTAAGAACTATGGATTAATTAATTTATATAAAAGAAATACAGCGTGATAACAATGTGCCTCTTGCCTTGGTCTCCAAGGGGGACAAACTGTATAGATGGGAAAAAAAGATCATGCTTTTGTATACATCCAAAAATGGATCAATATTCATCATCCATTACTCCTTGCGTTCAAATTAGAACACCTATTCAATCAAGTGGCTTGTTTCGCCTTTTGTTTTATCTTATTCTCTCTCACAAAACACTATTGAAACAACCAAAATTAACCGGTTTATCGATCAATAGAACAAGTCATAAACTTCATAACCAGAAAGCCAAAAAAACAACGGCACGGGGATCATATATAACAATATAATATAATATAACTGCTGATAAGGATAAGGCAGGAAGAATTTGGAATGAATGGAGTAGTAAAGTATCAATAATCACAAAACTAATGTACTCATTTAAATAACCAGACTTCATAATCAAAAAGGACAACGGTGTCCGGTAATCACATAATCGCCGATAAGGAAAAGGCAGGAGTCCGCAACATCAACAGCTAACTAAACTCGGATGGTCTCATGTGCACTCACAAAGAGACAAGCAACTAGGATCTGGCACCATGGAAGAAGGAACAAATGAGATGAAGGAATACTACAATCAGGTATGGTAAGCAGGTAACAACAGAATTTGCGTACAGATTTCCTATCTGGATAGGTTCATAGGTTCTTGCAGGATGACATCGAGCCACCAACGAGAGCAACATAAACAAGTTACAGGCTTCTTTGTATCTACAATCACATTCAGGTGGAAGCATGCCTTGTTGCTTGTGGTATGAATATCATACTACGCAAAGAGCAAAATCTGATTCTGGACACTGAAGTTCTGTAGGGGCATATCCTGCGATGTTGCAAAACTTATGACCAGATGCAGACTGAGCCTCAATGGAAGTGGTCGTCGTGATGAGTATCATCTTCATGGTACAGGTACAGACCAAAACCGAACCGTGCGCAGGCTTTGCAGAATGCAGCTTCCTCCGCAGCGGCAACAGCATCTTCCCTGCGCCCCTCATGGACCTGGGCTGTGCCCGTGGCATCTCTGTATGCCTACACCCACAAAGATGCAAGTACACTAGTTATTAAAGATTTTTTTCATGTATTCTAGTTGGTCTCAAAAGAAGGGAAAAAAAATGATGCAGTTAGTGTGAACCATGTAACTTCAAAGTGCCACTTTAAATTTGCATCAGTACAACAGGACCACAATGAGGGCTAATAAAACAAACGGGTACTTCCATTAGAGAAAAAAAGTGAGAAAAGATACCTCTCCATCAGTTCCTTTAAGTATCACTCGATATACCACGGTTACAGTTCCATTCTCAGAATAGATAACATCACGAATTTCTCCACACCAACCTGAAAATAGGAATCATCAGTGACTTCTCTGCAAGTTATACAGCTGCAGAAGTTTTTGAGAGAGCACATATGTTTGTTATTCCATTATCTCCAGTCATAATAAGTTAATAACTCAGATATCTAACAGACATGTATATAAAAAGGCAACAATTAACAGAAACAATGACTTAATGGGGTAAAACATTACACTATAAACATCTACAATGTCTGTTAAGTAAGGCAAGCTATCTTCAGGTTCTCTAAAACAGGTGTGGCATGGTATATATAAGGCTATAAGCTGGTTATTTGCACAGCTGAACATGAAATCTATGAACAAACTAACAATAACATGCATCCTTAATACAAAGATTGAAGAACCTATGTTGTATGATAAACCCACATGCAAAACTGGAAAACTAATCTAAATTCAACCTGGCAACCATGTAAAAAATGTTCGTCGAAAAAGAAATCATAAAATAGTTTCAAATCGACAAATCCTGAAGAGAACTGACCTGGTGCGTAGAAGCTAAGCATTCTGTTGGCATGGTACCTGCAGGATCAAGATGCAATCAACATCAGTATTCTTGAGCATGGTACATTCTTGCATGTCAATTGAAAATTTGCGAGATAAGCATCAGACAGATCCTTAAAATAAGTAAAAGACTTCTTGTATACAAAAGAGCAAAGCCATGTTAATAATTAGCACAAGTAATGCCAAACGATTGTGCTGTGTGTTGATTCATTTTTTGAACAGTCACTTGTCATCATAACCAAGGACATATACATACAACATTGCATATCAAGAGAATAGAAGCAGTGTTGGATGACCAAAAAGCAATTACGCATCTCACAAATCCACACTTATGGCAAAAAAGAAATGCTATGATGTAAAAATTGTACACGAGTAGGCAGGACAACTGGTTCAGCGTGGAGAATGAGGATCTACATATTCATATTGTTATGAAGTTCAAGAAGGAAGAATCGTATACTATTTTTTTAGTGGCTCAAGAGATTGATTGCTATTTGTTTTTTTAAACAGATTGAGGCCGAACTGCATGACTTTACCTAATTTAGTGGTACTCTACAGTTTAATCTCAAAGTGCTTCAGCGCTGAGTAGAATAGTTTGTATCTAGCTATTTTAATTTAAGGCACAATTATTAGGATTGTGTAGAGTGAAATGAGAAAAATAAGGTGAGGCATCTAAGATAGAGAGCTAATTCAATTAAACAAGCTGCAAAACCAGTAAACCTATTATGTAGGTAAGCATAAAATTCTATCCAATGAAGACATGTTTTTTTTTAATACCAACCCCAACCGATCCAGCTTTAATCCACAGGTAGGTTGATTTGAAAAAGCCGATATGACCAGGCATAGATGCCAACAAGGATCTACAAGCTTTATCCGTTATACACATTCTAAGGTCAGAGAGAGACCTTTTTAATAAACTAAACAAAAGAACAGCGACCCAACTTGTTTAAAATTCAGAGCTCATTCAACGTACTACGGACTATTGACTACCCACATGTTCTCTAAAAAGAAAGCTTATTGGAAGAACAAGTTACACGGAAAACTTCTGATGATCCATTGGAATGGATACCTTGACTCTGCCAACAATACCGCAGCAATCAACACCACCATCAACCTGATCAAACGTGCCCTTAGAAGGACGGCACCGACAAATTACAGCCACACTAGTGACTGATAAGAAGGCTGACCAACCTAGTTAATACTACAATTATAATCCTATGACATGTGACAATATATATTCAATGCAAAGCTGTTCCATCCATCAAATGCGTGTTCTCAGCGGCATTGCCTACGCCAATCATGAACAGGCTAAATAGCTGCAAATTCGCGTAGACAATTCTGACTATCGAATCAGCAAGACAGCAAGGTTACTATGTATGTCCCAAAAAAAAATCCTCCAAGAGAGCAAGAGCAACGGATCACGCATTCTCCTCTAACAAAACGAGCAACCGGGCAGGCCGCAGGTGAAAATGAAACCAAACGCGAGACGGACGAGAGCGAGCAGTCGGCACACACGAGACGGGGGGCCGGTCGTCAGGCGCCAGCAGCACTCACCACCAGTGGACGGTGTCGGTGTCGGGGTCGATGATCTTGTCAGGGACGCGCTTGTTGAGGTCCGCAGGATCTCGACGAGCGGGCGGGTCATCCCGGTGGCCTTGTCGAGGGGCACCACGTAGTTGGTGGTGGGCACCCCTTTCCCGAGCCCGCCGTCCATCTTCGCCACCACGGACCGCCGCCGCGGAATCGCGCACCTCGCCGCCCGCCGCACCCTCCCGGCGGAGGCGGCGGGGGGGAAAGGCCGCCGCCGCCGCCGCGAACGGGAGCGCGGTCGTCGCCGCGGCCTCCATGATGCGCTCTCGGTTGGTTGCTGGTTCGGGTTCGGTTCGCGACTCGAGGACGCGTTCGTTGGCGCAGGAGCGTTGGTAGGGGAGGGTGGGACGGGGACACGGAGGAGCTTCGGTTTCGTTTCGGGACGGGAGGTGTGGGAGCTCCTGTTTTGGGAGGAATGGGACGACGAGACGGCCCCGCGAGGCCAGCCACCTACTACGTCCCGCTCCGGTCTCCTCGGCGCGCGCGGGGCGGGGGGAGCGCGTGAGTCCGCCGTGCGCGGGGGCGGCGGGGTGTTTTGCGCGCACACCCTGACCTGTGGCCACGTGTGGGGACCGGGGACGGATGGCCTGCTGGTGGTCCCTGTCCCTGGTGGTGGGCGCGCGGGGCGGCCGGCCGTGCACCGCGTACGCGGGCCGCGCTGGGCTCTGCTACTACGGTGTCAAGCGTCGCGGGGGGGTGGTGAGGAGGTTTTTTGTTTTTTTTTTGGAAACTTTGGTGAGGAGGCTTGGGTGGCAAAGGCGCTGGATTGAGTTGATGTTGAGCTGCCATTTTGGCGGCGTTTGCCCGTCTACGGTCGCCGCCTTGCCTCGCCGCGCCTGTGTGCCGGTCACGGTCCACAGGACCACAACCTGCCGAGAAAGGTGGCGTGTTCGGATTGGATGCGGGAAGGTGATAAGGCCCCGTTGCCATCTGATCTGTCCAGTGTCCACTACTTGATGGTGTTGGTGAGTTGAGTAGTTGACCGGGGAACCACATGTGCGGGGCTTGGCAGGCTGTGAACTTTTAATTTGCCATAATGGCTTTATTTTGGCTGTGCTTTCAACTGCTGGGTGCGACACCGTAATGGTGAATTTTCGTTATTATAACCGCGGTTTAGTTTGTTTGGAGGTAAATATTATTTTATTATGCCCACAACTTTTACTAGTTAGCTTAAAAGAATGCGAGCAAGTTTAATCATGAATAGCAGGCCAGGTCATTCCAAGTAGCAAACACACGGAGTAATTAGTTTTTTACCTATTTTATCTTTCGGGTTTGTATCGCGATGAACCCTAGCTGCAGACGTTTAATCTTGGTAGCTGATGGCGGAACAAAGCGCTGGCGCATCCTCTCTCTCCTATTTTCTCTCTAAGAAATTATTTTTCTCCTCTAAACACACCCGTCGATTTTGCCTCTGCTTTCGCTGCTGGATCTCACCGGCTCCCGGGGTCCAAACGTTTTCATTTAGAAGAGTTCAAAAAGAATTAGAAACTTTGGGACCACAAATGAAAGTGCGCGTGCATGAGAACTGGCCTCCTTTCCAAACCGTACGAATACACCGTGCATTCACCGCATATACTATTCGTCGCACGTGTGAACATCACCGTCCGCATATACTATTCGTCGCTCACGTGCATAGTTCAGTAATAGATTCAGAACCAATCCTCCGCTCCCTTACACAGAGATTCAAATTATCTGATCAACAAGTTCAATCATTCTCAAAAATGAAGCTCCCAAAAGGTTTCTGCAAGGGAACTAGGGAACAAACAAACTGCTTCGTTGCAGTGCCCATACCACAGAACTACGTGAGAATCATAATTAGTTCGCCAAAATGGAGTCATCATAAGCACGTGCCTTACTTCCTAACCTCTCATGCCATCATATATACTTGCCGAAGTGCATCCACCCAACCCCTCCGACTGAATGGTTCTTCAAAACTGCAAGGACAAAACTCAAAGCCCACCATCTGACTGTAGTTCAGTATCCCACAAAACAGGATCCATTATACTTCCATCTAGAAAGGCAAATCTTCTATCGTGCCGCGGTTGCTTTACCCTGATTGGAAGCAGAAGAAATGCAAGTTAGCTTAGCAAATTGGTGGAGCTGGACTTTAGTTTAAGGTACAAGATCAGCTATGTACCTGCTTGAGCTTCTGTTGGAAGAGTGTTTGAACTTCTCTCCGAAGGGCATCAACCTCCAAAGCAAACTCCTTTTGATCCTCTGGTGTCAAGTCCTCCAACTGTACCCTAGTCTCAGCAGTACATTATTGAGATCATTGAGATCATAGAAGTCAAAATCCTCCACATCAGTTGAGGAAAGTTTCAGTAGACTCTTAATGGCCAATAAAACCTGCACGGAAAGGATCAGATAACTAAGTAGGTGAAACAAGCTAGTTTTTATGGACGGTATAAATCATTAAATCTCATGAAGTGCAGTAGCCACTCCATCTCTCAAAAAGCCAGACACATTGTAGCCTAGACCTTCCCAATAAGAGCTTCATAAATAAATGAATGCCTGAGGCACAAATTAATGAAGGAGAATAGCATGACAACCTTTCAAATTTGTTTGCATAGGCCGGTAAAAACAGAAACCATGAACAAAGTGTACTAGTAGTCTAGTAGTAACATATGCATCTATGCCCATAACTCCAAAAAACTAATGCATATCTTCAGGATTTCAACGACAACCATGACAAGATTAAGCATGTACTGCCAAGAATATCAGCTTAAAAAAATGACAGGCTTTTTAGGTAAAGTGAAAATATTATTATGTAAAAGTAATAACTGTCATAAACAATGTGACTGTACAGCTAAATAATGGTAACAACAAGCATGTTCAGAATAATAGGAACTGGAAGCAGTTCCAATCTTACCTTTTCCTGGAGGTCTAGATCAAATCTTGATAACATATCAACTATTGACTTCAGAAAAAAAAGACGATCACTCAAGAAAGAAAGTTGCTTAACTCGAATTTAACTGAAAGTCTGCCAAATCTGTTACTAAAAACACTGCCTTCTTCTGTAGCCTAACATCAATATTGTTGCTGACCAATATGTGCTGCAAAACAGGGAAGTTGTCAGATGTCAGCCAATTCTGTGCCCATATTTTGAAGCTAAAATTGTCATTACCTGCAACATTGCACCCCCATTTTCTGAATGGAATGCCTTTTGACCATTTACATTATTTCTGATCAAAAGATGATATAGCATACAGTGCTTTTGCAGCTTCTTCTGCAGATGTGGAATAACCCATCTTCACCAACCTGTGCCAAAGCTCCGTAACCAAGGATCTAGCCAAGGGTGAAGCAGTCAGTATTAGCTAAATGCCTAAATGTAACATCAGGACGTACTGCACAACTAGAAGCAGAAAGTGAAGATCAAAATTCAAAAAGTACTTTGAATGGAAAGGCACCACTGTGATCTGAGCAGAAACGGAGGGAAACAATCGTCACTAAGAAATCTTATTACCAATTAAAACATTGAAAAGGGAAAGCATTCACAATTGCAAGAGTGAGATGCCACGCAGGCTAAACATAAACACATGTAATTAAGTTATAAAGCTAATCACAGTAAAATGATTTTTTTGTCTTGTCTTACACACGTTACCACACTTCTTTGCCAACCTTAGGCAAGATTTGGCCAAAAGAAAAAGTGTGGCAAGCAGCAAACCACAATTGTGGTAGTGAACCAAACACTCTACCTATGAAACTGCATAATTAATGGTTGCTACAGCAAAGCTTGGCAACCAACCAAAATAAATCAGAATCTGCAAATTTTGCGTTATAAGAAAGAATGTACTCACAAGTCACAAGACTTGTACAAGATAATGACTGTATACAAACGGCATAATAGTGGAATCAGAATGCATTCTTGAATGATGTATGCAATTACCTGGTTTTGGACAAGTTCATTATTCTGACTGGCTGTACCAAGGACCCATGCAGAGGTGGTCCGTATTTCTTCATTTGCATTGTTAAGCTCTTGAATTACAGGAAGGAGGCCCCAAGTTTGTCAAGATCTAAGAACATGCCACAACAACATATAATATCAGAAAATCTTAGAAGAAGTTACTCTCACAGATATCAAATAATACACATGAGTTAGCATGCTATCATGCCCTATTTTCTTTCCTGATAAGATATATTTGCATGTTGTTATGGTTATGCTAACCATTTTCAGAAATGCAATGCAAGTGACCTGATGCATCCGGTCCAGGATGTCCTCATCATGACCATTACAAAGAATGCCTTTTCTGGAAACCAGTGGCTACATTATGTCAGCATCCTAGAGGCCTAGACTCTAAAGGCAATATGTTAGATGTCTCGGGTTTCTGTGGGCATAAGCATATTTTGGTTGATATGCAGAGCAGCAATCAGCACACAGATGGACTGAAAAAAGAAAAGGCAGACTTACCATTAGCATTGTCAATGGGCTCCACAAGAACTAAAAGTTCCTGCAGTGCACGCTGGCGATCCTCCAGTGAAATGGAAGAATTATTCAAGTCATCAATTGCAATTTTCATTAAGTCAGCATCTGATGGCATCTTTAACTTCTCCATCAACTCCTGAAAAAAATCAGCATAGTATAAAAATGTTTTAAGCTTTGTTTTCATCTTAATAGAGAAGGACCAACTGGCTAACTACCGACAGTGCACAATTAGACTGCATTGCCAACTTGTCCTGATACAAATAAGGACCAATAGCAAAAGCTTTATATTTTCTTTGGCCACTAACCGACTGCGGTCAAACAAATGTCTCGAGCAAAATTCAAATCTTGCAAAGTTACAACTAACAAGAACATGCTAATAACTTGGAGAATGGAGACACTCCAGGAATAAGGATATTAAGAATTCATAAATAATACAAGTATACAACAAACATGACAGACCAAAGTTTGTTCGTCAATGTGGTGGTAGTCCAAATGACAGAGCAACCACAAAAGTAATCATGTCCCAAGGTCCAAACAACAAAGAACTGAGTCAGCTACTAGAGGTTATGCTGTACAGTACACCACCGTGTTCCAGAAAAACACTGGTACAATCTAGAACCAGACATGCCAAAGTCTTATGTATGTATCCCAAGTGATACAACTGAGTAGCAAAACAACTAAGATGAAGCAATATAACAGGCCAGAGGTCAGAACGCTAAAGCAGTGAAGCAGCATTTTTACCTTGATCTCCTGACGCCGCTTGAGCAGTTCATCTTCAGATAACTTCTGCGCATCAGCCGCCTCCTCTTTCAGCTTCTCTGGATCAGAATTTCCTGCCCCACCAAGACGAGATATAAATTAGAATTCAGCAAAATACAGACATGTCTTCATAGGCCCAAAACCCAACCAATCTGTACACCGAAAATGCAACATCGACTCGAAGCCATCCTATCACTATACAGCGATTTGCAGGCTCCACTAACGCGATATTTCCCTGTCCAATTGAAATTTCTATCTAAAGCAAATTGAAAGATTGTACAACAAAAATAAGGGGGCTTTGGGTTTCCCGTACCGATCGCCCACTGCAGCATGCTGTCAGGGAGCCAAAGCCACCCGCGAACTCATCCTCCTCCACCAACCCGCCTCCACCAGCATCCCCCTCCGCGACCAGCTTCCCCTCGTCCTTCCCGACCGCCAACTGCTTCCCGCCCCCAGCGCCGACACCCCGACCCCCTCCGCCACCGCCACGGTTGCCGCCGCCGGCACGAGCAGCGGGAGGGAGAGCGGAGACGGACAGGACAGCCGCGAGGAGTAGTTGGTGGGTGGGTCGTTTCGACGGGTGTGCCCTTCCCTTCGCCATGGCTGGACAGGCGGACACAGAGAGGCTTCGAGAGTCGACTGGGCAGCAGCCGCAGTGGAGGAACGGGGCTGGAGATTGGATTTTCGAAATCGCAGGGGTGGTTCCTGCATTTATATGGTTCGAGAAATGATCTTTCGGGTAAGTACATAGCTTTGAAGTATTTTAAATTAGCATCCTGTATTTCCATTGATAGGTACTTATCTACAAATTTGACGTTTATAGGGGTGACTTTGCAGAGGTTATGCAATTGGGCCCGGACATCCGTGTTCGGCCGCTTCCCATTGGTCGGGTGACATCACGTTCGCGGATCCCCGTCTGATGCTGGAGGGGCTTCAAAAAAGACGGCTCGTTCATAGGTTGAGGGACTCGACTCGGGGATGTTTGGTTGGTGCCACGCATTGTCATGTCAAATTTTTACTCTACGCTATAATACTACATGTATTGTTTGGTTAGTAATAAGTAACTTGTGGTAATCCAAAGTTTTCTACTCCCTTCCCAAATCAGTGTAAGTCGTTTGACTTTTTTCTCAGGCTTGATCATTCGTTTTATTAAAAAATTTGCACAAATATAGTCAAATTTAAGTCATTCTTTAAGAACTTTTATTAATAAAAAAAGCCACAACGTGATATTTTGCATAAATTTTTCAATAAGATGTGTGATCAAGTTTATTGTCAAAAAGTCAAACGAATTTTACATTTGAATGGAAGGATAGTTCATTTTCTCGCCGTAAGTTAAGCGGTTGTTTTCTTCGCCGCAAGAACTTAACGCAGCTGCCACAACCCTGGGTCTCATCAGTTTAAGATTTATAATAGTCTTGATATGTAACTGTAAGTGTCTACAAGGGGCTACATTGTACATGATTGATAGAGATGTACTCCCTCCGGTCCTAAAATAAAAAAAAAGACGTTTTCCTCGGAAAACATCTGCGGCAATTATATATTAAAATAAGATTAATATTTATATTACATAATTAGTATCATTGGAAAGATCTTTTGATCTAGTTTTTAACAAATTTATTTGAAGATTTAAATCTTCTAACGTATTTTTTATAAATCGAGTCAAACTTGTGTACAGAAAACCCAAAACGCCGTTTATTTTGGGACGGAGGGAAGTAAGGTACTTGACCATTCAAAGTATTATGTCACCAAAAAGACCTTTTGTCATCAAACTCAAAAGGTATGAAGCTTCTTTTGCTAAACATTCCCTATATACGAACCAATCGCCTCATATAGATTTTTGGAGGAAAAAAAACAGAATAAGAAAGAGAGAAAATAAGTGTGCCAATCCACAAAAGGTGTGGCTAAAAAAGTTGAGAACCATAGAATCTCGCCTAAGTTTAAACCTACACCAGTTTAGTCAAACTTGTCTAAGGCGGAGTGCGGCTAGCAACCAAGAGCCCTTGTAATCCTTTCCCTCAAGGATTACATATTCTACATCTTCATGCATGACTATGTGAACAAATATACGTAATAAATTTATGTAATTTACTTATCTCCCAGAGTCATCACTTTTGACTACCATCGGATACTTGCTGCATCAGATAAAAACATGGGTCAACAACCACAATCTCCTCAAATGCTTTCAACGTTGAACACAAGTACCAACAGTAAGCAAAAGTATGACTTGACACGGGTGCTCGTATTTTTTCCTGGATTGATTCTAGGATTTTTTTCGGTACGTTATGCTTTAAGTAGTGTTTACGTTTCCGTTGACAACGAAGGCGTCAGTAGTGACTTCGAAAACCTCTGATCTGCCAACCTCGGTCGCTTGGATGTGCTTTCGTAGGGTAGGGTTTACATACGTGTGTGTTCATAGGGGTGAGAGTGCGTGTATGTGTGGGCATCTGCGTTGTACTATGTAATTCTAAAATAAAGTTGCATATGATGATCCATCCTTCATTAGGAAGATAATGGGGGCAAAAAAGAGGTGGTTGAGGTAGATCTTGAGAGTAAGCAGTAACAAAACTAGGACTTACAAGGGACAAACGTCAATAGGGGAAACATTCATTTACTTTGCCCCCTCTAGCCGCTCCATGGCTTCCCCATTAACTAAGCTATAATTTTACATTAGATCTAAACACACTCTGCGGCTGGGTGATTTGTCTGAAGCACCCGTATCCACATCAATTTGCATTAGATCAATATACACACTCTAACGGTGTATGAGGTAATTGTGCCTTCAAATAAGTCTTAGAATGAAAACCAGGTCCATGTAAATAAAAAAAAAAAAAGTTTAAATGTGTGTTTAGTGGGTCCAAAATTTTTACAAACATTTTGAGTCAAGATTCTTTCAGGAAAATGTATCGAATAATAAATTAGAATGGTTTTATGGGGTCCGTTTAGATTATAGATTTGATTAATTCACATGATTTAAAAACATATAAATAAGTAAATGTATGTTTGAAACTTCTCAATTTTTTGTGTACGATGGTCATTTTAACTTACTGAATTAAAATTAAAAAAGAATTATATATAACTGAAAAATATAACAGCTGGGCAGGTAAAAGGAAGACAAAGAAAATCGGAAGCAAAGCAATTTCCACCCGCTGCAGCCACGTTTGGAACAGGCCCAGGACGAATTCGGCCCACGAAGCAAAACCTATTGGGACCCACCCAATCACAAATTGCCGGAAATGGATGGAGACGGTCACCGGAAATAAATGGATGGATGGACACCGGAAATAAATGGATGGATGGAGACGGTACGATGGATGGAAAAGAAATGGAAATGGATGGATGGATGGATGGATGGAAATAAATGGAAATGGATGGATGGATGGATGGAAATAAATGGAAATGGATGGATGGATGGAGACGGTCACCGGAAATTAGCGAAACCACGGTACGACTGTCGACTGACCTCCAGTCCTCCAACAACCAACGGAGGAGATGATTTACGTACAACGTGGAGCGGTGCAACGGACCCAACCGCAAGCCGCCGGCCTCCGCCGACGTCGTCCATGACCGCGGCGAGGCAGCGACCGCTTTGTTCCTTTGCTCACCTTCCCGACATCATTCGACTGTTCGTTCACTGGTCAGACCGTCTTTCCTCAAAAAAAAAAAAACTGGTCAGACCGTCAGAGGACCGATGGAAGTATACGTTAGTGAATCCCCAAGTCCTCACCCACCCGCTCACTAGTCCATCAGTCATCAGCACCGCGAGGCAGGAAGGAGCAGCGCGTTGCTGTGGCACTGCAGAGGGAGAGACAAGAGAAGGCATGGCGCCGCCGCTCATCAGCAGCAGCTCAGCCATGCCCGACGACTACGGGCGGCGCACAGCATGCCGCCGCGGCTGCTCATCTTCTTGGTCGTCGTGGGCGTCGTGCCAAGGGAGTGCCTCTGCGATCACCCGGCATGACTTCCCGGAGGGGTTCGTCTTCGGGGCAGGGTCCTCGGCTTTCCAGGTACCCACCGCGCGCCCCGTGGTCTTCCGAGTCTAGTTCTAGCTAGCGTGATACTAGCAGTTCCCTGAGATTACTTATAAAAAGAAAACTATTTATTTACTGGACTTTGGTTTGCTGATGAAGAGCTCAATTATTCTGAATACTTTAGGTGGAAGGGGCAGGTGCAGAGGATGGGAGAACACCCAGCATTTGGGACACCTTTCACCCATGAAGGTGCATCCATCCAGATGATTTCTTCAGATAACTACTACTAATATAATACACTTCGAAGAACTGTTGGTTTGTGTCAGGCTTCAAGTCGTGCTAACAGCTTGAAGGTTTTGAAATTTGTCTGTGGTGATAGGTTATTCGTACGATGGGGCAACTGCAGATGTTTCAGCAGATCAGTATCACCATTACAAGGTCTGTATCCTATAGCGCTTGCAATTGTACAGTAGCAGTAGCAGCTTCAGAGTTCTGATGAACATGAGGGAAGCATCAAACTTATTTTTTGTCAGGAAGATGTGAGGCTCATGCATGAGATGGGTTTAGATGCTTACAGATTCTCCATTGCTTGGCCAAGGCTAATTCCAGGTAAGTTTTTCCTTTCTTACAAAAATGAACACAATTCTGAATCTGAATGTATGTATATTCCTGAAAAATTGTGATGCCGTTGTGTAGCTGGGAGAGGAAAGATCAACCCAAAAAGGCTTGGAATACTACAACAATCTCATAGACGAGCTGATCCTGCACGGTAAGGCGATGCAACTGTTACTTGTGGGTATACTCCAACATTTACTTTATGTCCTCTTTTTTGAAGTATCTTACTTTATGTCCTCTCAGTTCTTTATATTCTTCCCTGGGATTTTTTTTTGAAGTGTTTCCCCGGAGAAAAAAATTCGACACGCTGTCCTCTCATCCCCTGAACAAAATGGCTCCATTCTCCTGTCATGTCTGTAGGGATTCAGCCTCATGCCACCATCTACCATTTCGATCTCCCTCAGGTCCTTCAGGATGAATACGGTGGACTTCTCAGCCCAAGATTCATGTAAGTGCCGAGCGAGCGACAAGCCTGCTTCACTTCAGCACACACACAAAAGTGCACATAGTTTGAGCTGAAAGTTGCTTCTACCATGCGTTGCAGAGAAGATTACCTCGCTTTTGCAGAAGTCTGCTTCAGGAGCTTCGGGGACAGGGTGAAGCACTGGGTGACCCTGAACGAGCCCAACATAGAGCCCATCGGCGCCTTCGACATGGGCACACGGAGCCCCCCACGGCGGTGCTCCTACCCCTTCGGCGAGAACTGCACCGGCGGCAACTCGTCGACGGAGCCATACATTGCCGCGCACCACCTCCCTCCCCTGCACACGCCGCCGCAGTGTCCTTTTGTACAGAGACAAGTACAAGGTCTCTCTTTCGGAAACTCTTCAACCAATCATTCCGAATGACTCTGTAGTGCACATAGAATTGATCAATCACTCTGCAGTGCAGGCGAGTCAGGGAGGCCAGATAGGGATCACTCTCCTGGGCTGGTGGCACGAGCCTGCCACCAACACGCCTCGGGACGCAGCTGCTGCAGCGAGGATGAACGACTTCCATATCGGATGGTCAGTACTGAAGAACTGCCATTACATACACATCTCTCTGTTCCAGTTCAGCTGCACATTACTACAGTTTGTTATCACAGTACTATAGCAGAATTCAGCTGCACATATGTGATTTGGAAACAGGTTCATGCATCCGTTGGTGTACGGGGACTACCCACCGGTGATGAGGAGCAGGGTGGGCGATCGGCTGCCGTCGTTTTCCGTGGAGGACTCGGCTAAACTACGCGGGTCCTTGACTTCGTCGGCTTCAACCACTACCTCATCCTACGAGTCCGGTCGTCGTCCGAGAAGGATTCCGGCGACCAATTGCGGGACTACTACGTCGATGCGGCCGTTGAAAGTACTGAATCCTGAACCATTATCATAAAGCCACTGCAGTTTCTTGCAGTTTCTGAAGAGGAACTTGCATTGCCGCATGCTTTACGTGCACAGCTGAACTGTTTGTGCTGCTCTCCTGATGCAGATCCATCTCTGGCCATTGCGGAGGTACGGTACTGTGCAGAGGAAAAATTCAGCAGCTGAAGCGCACCCACAGCTTGTAAGTTGTAACAGATGAAGAAATGTGACACCAACACTGATGGCATGTATATATGTAGGGCCGGATCGAGTCTCCTCCATGGGCGCTGGGGAAGCTGCTGGAGCACCTGAGGCTCAACTACGGCAACCCTCCGGTCATGATCCATGAAAACGGTAGGCACATATATTTTTTAGATAAAGTAATTATCATTTGGGCCTCTCGCGGTAACGCACACACCCTAAAAGCCTCTGCATTGATCACACACGGCCAAATCTATTAAAAAACTAAGAATAAAAAATAACTTTAGTACATAAAGAATATGTACTAAAGATCTACTACATCAAAAAAGAATTGATTTTACTACTCAAGGCAAGCTCTTGATATCGATGTCGCTTCATGGCGGTTTTCGAATCAGCCCACCACGCCTTGAACAACGCGGCACCAAAATAAACTTGAAAGAAACTTATTGGATGGAGACAACCCCCACCGGTGGCAAATCGCCCACACTTAAATCGTGTGCCCTCATCATTGCCCCTCTACCTTGATGTAACGGTGACGTTGAATAGCCATTGTCGATCTTTTTATGGAGGAAGACCCGAACTATCTTCGATCCGCCAACTCAGGCGCTGTCGGGTCGCCGAGGTGTCATCCGCCCCGTTGAAGAGAGGTCATTGCTCACCGTTAGAATGTGTGAGGAACGGTTGCCATTGCAATGCAAGAACACCTCTCGCAATGCCTTCAGAAGGGAACATGACGCCCATAGACGCCATCGTTGCAAGCTTTCCCATGGTCGCACGCTATGGCAGCACCATCTCCGCAGCCAAGGGAGGCATTGACAAGGGGCCTCCCGGATCCGGTATCCCACGCCCGCACACCGGACGCCGTCATGGATCGCGCGCACAATCGGGAGCTCCGCCATGCCGTCCCCGCACCAAGAGGTGGTCACCAACAGTGGTAAAGGGCGCTACCTCCTCCGTAGATCCGAGAAGTAGCGCGTCGGGCGTGGACCGAGTCGGCGCCGTCGCGCATAATGAGAACCCACAACAACCATCTCTATGGGCGCCGCCCTTCGTAGTATGGAGAACGCCGCACCGCCGCTCCGCCATGAGGAAACCGGATCCGAGAGGGAGGCGTGGGCGTTAGCCGACGCCTTGAGCTCGAGGCGAGGCCGTGTGAGGCGTGATGTAAGAATTGCTCGCTGGGCCGATCGATGCTCAAGATGCTCCATCTCGCGGTCGCCGAAGGCTGGCGCCCGCAACCGGAGGCCATGGATCCGGCCTCTAGACTCACCACGTCGGCGAGCACTTTCGGCGGAAGGCCCAACCATCGCCCTCACGGCCGTCCGGTGGGTTGTGCGGCGTTGAGCTCCGGCGGCGGCCGGGGAGGCGGATGGGGCGGACTGCGGTTACGATCCGCTATTCCGCAACCTGCCGCGATCGATCGTCGTTCCACGATTCGCGCTACTGCGGAGCACGCGCCGCTCGACGACGCGCCCTCCCTCTCCCGATCCACCAAACTCACCTGCCTGTCGTCGATCCAGGCGACGTCGCCCGTCCAGCGCCACAGATCTACTCGAGGACGGCCTGACCCGTCCTGGCGGCCACAAGATGCGGGACGACAAGAACTCCAGCGGCCGGGGCGGGGCGGGGTCTATACCCGAGCAAAACTAGCCCTCGCCTCGGCCGGCCCGAGCCTCGATGGGTTTTGGCCCGCCCACGAACCTTACCGGACAGGGGCACGGGCGTAGATCTTGAAGCCCGATAAAATTTTTCTTGGCCCGAACCGGCCCGAAATACATTTTAGCTATTTTGTAGTGTAAAATACGGTAGCCCGCCCAAGCCGGGCCCAGAAAAAAGCAATGTCCGACTTGCCCGGTGGGGGACGTCATGAGCGGGATTTTTCAGCCCGAAATAACCCGTTTTTTGCCCGCCCAACCCGACTCGGCCTGAAAATTGCTCAAGTATAGACGGGTCCCGCCAGCAGCAGCTGGACAACAC
Organism: Hyparrhenia diplandra; assembly: GCA_015847255.1. NCBI lineage: Eukaryota > Viridiplantae > Streptophyta > Magnoliopsida > Poales > Poaceae > Hyparrhenia > Hyparrhenia diplandra. The sequence continues at coordinate 68,596 of JADLZK010007620.1, read as the reverse complement.
GAATCAATCGATGGGAGTTAGGGCGACATGAGAGGTGCGGCCACGGGCGGACGGTGCACGGATAGCGCCGGCGCAGCCGTGTCGCGTCGCGAAGCAGAGGCGGAGGAGGGGTCCTGGTGGACTGTCCTGCATTTCAACAACCTGAAAAGCATTGTCTACCCCGGTAGGCGCATATATAGACATCAGACATCGATCTGGAAGAAACTCTCCCAGTACACTACTACTATTGTTGTAAGTGACTGCATGATCGATCTGTTGTGGTCCACTGTTGCTGTGTTGCAGGACTAGGAGATGCCCCCGACACGCCGAGCGCGATCGAGTACGATGACGAGGCCAGGTCCGAGTTCCTGCAGGACTACCTCGAGGTTCTCTATCTCTCCATACGGTGCGTGTGCAGTGCATTGATTGCATTCCTCTTGTCATTCCGATTATAGTACTTCCTCCGTCTCAAAATAAATGATATTTTCGCTTTACCGAAAAACATCTACTTGTAATTATATATTAAAATAAAATTAATATTTATATTACATAATTAGTATCATTGGAAAGATCTTTTGATCTAGTTTTTAACAAATTTATTTGAAGATTTAAATCTTTTACGTATTTTCTCCAAATCGGTAAAATTTGTGACTAAAACCCAAAACGTCGTTTATTTTTGGGGCGGAGGGAGTAGCTATGGACGTCGCCTCGTGAATCCTGAAAAGGGCGAGCATTTATTACTTAATTTGTCTGAATGGATCAATAAAGGGAAATCATAATTAATTGGTGGTGATGTGGATGGATCCATGCAGGAACGGGTCGGACGCGCGGGGGCTACTTCGTGTGGTCGTTTCTGGACGTGTTCGAGTTCCTCTTCGCCTACAGGATGCGCTTCGGCCTGTGCGGCGTGGACATGAACGCCGCGACGCGCACGCGCTACGTGCGGAGCTCAGCGCGCTGGTACGCCGGCTTCCTCCGCGGCGGCGAGCTCCGGCCGTCGCCAGCTGCAGCTTACGGCGCCAGGACGTACGCTGCGTGACGCCCTCCCTCGATTGACGACGACGGCACATTCCGTAGCATGCACGCAGAGGACGTGCGGAATATATATAATCTAGCCGGTGAAATAAGCAGATTCGTGTGCAGTCGACTCTCGCTGTTACGTTGTTGTCTGATGTAACTATACATGAGTGACCGAGGTCATTCGGTCGGGGGTAAAAACATCGTGCGACGACGACATGCATTTACTATGTTGATGGAACTATACACATTGTAAACCTTTAATCAATATAATCTGAGATTAGATTAGATGAAAGTAGAAACGAAGCATACCCCTTTATTCTAAATTATAAGTCATTTTAAGAATTTAGAGAGATAAAACATCTCAAATATGACTAGAGTTATAAAAAATTACAAAGATTTATAGCATGAAATAGCTACTTTACCTTATAAAAATATAATTAATGAATAACCTAATGTTATTTAGTTGCTTATCATATAAATTTGATCGAACTGCATACACTTTGATTGATTATTGAAATGAGTACTACACATACTTGTTATGTCTGATGAAACCCAAAGTACGTACCACGGCCCTGCTTATTTAATTAGGGCTTGTTTGCCGTGGGCTTCTTGGCTCGGCCTGGCTCCTCGGGAGGAGCCCTCCCAAACGGCCCCAGGGAGGAGGAGCCATTTTTTAGTGGAAAAAAGGAGGCGGAGGCCATTTTTTTGAGAGTCTCATTTCGAAGTTTACTAAAACGGCTCCGGCTCCTCCAAATAAACTCCTTCCGAAGCCACGCCAAACACCCTCTTAGTTCTAAGATCTTAGAAAAAGTCTCCATGAGCTATTTTTAGAGAAAGTCTTAAAAACTCCATCATAATTGGATTCTAGACAGTAAAGAGAGATTTTTAGTCCTGACTCTAAAAATCTCTGAAACCAAACAAGGATCGCATGTAAAAGGACCACTAATCTGCTATCAGCTGCAAGTAAAGACGTAGAAGAACAGTACAAATTGGGATGAGATTGTTGGTGCTGTTTTAGTCACGAGTGAAGTCTTTTTTTGTCCTATATACGTGGATGGCTCAATTGATTCGTATCCTAGGACGTTATCGATCGTAGGGAGGGAATTTATACTCCGTCGTCTAGATGGATGCATTATTTTATTCTACTGTAGTTAAGTGAAGTCTCGATCAGGAAAAACAACAAGAAGTCAACAACAGCGAGGAGTGGACTAGAAACGCCCCGGCCGAGCTGGAAAAACAACAGCGAGGAGTGGACTAGAAACGCCCCCGGCCGAGCTGGCTTGCTTTCCTGTCTGTCTCTGGAACTGGAAGAGACCCGGGGCGCCACCTGCACTGCACAAACGCCCGGTGCCGTGCTCATTGTTCGGTGTGCACACGTGGACGCTGGACCACATCGATGGTGACGCCTCAACTTTCCATAGGCTAGCCGCTGAGATACGAGGCTCGATACACATGCACGCGCCGATCGATGTGCCAAGGCGGCCGACGTGCACGGGTCCGTCACGAGAGGCAACGCAACGGTGTCGTCGCCACGTGCAGAGCCGCTAACGAAGCCGGCCGGGCCGGGTGGGTGTGGGCAGAAGAGACCCACCCTACCCTCCCTCTCCGGCCGGCGCGACGTCAGGGACGACGTCCGCCCACGCGGTCGCGGTCCGGGGCGGAATTTTCCTAAGAATGCTGGTTGCCCCCACGCCCACACCCAACAGTCCTAGTTCTACTATATAAAAACCAGTCCCCAGCGAGCGAGTGCGGCCGGCGGCGAACAGAGAGAGAGAGAGAGGAGACGACCCGCTGAGGCCGCCGGCGCGCTGGACATATGATGGGGAAGGTGCTCGGCTGTGCTGTTTTCCTTCTCCTGGCGGCGCTCGGCGTCGGCGTCGGGGCGGCGGCGGCGGACATCACCCGGGCCGACTTCCCCGCGGGGTTCGTCTTCGGCGTCGGCTCATCGGCGTACCAGGTACGTCGGGGTTCGACCCATGGTGGCATGGTCCATGATTCAGTCCATAGACACTAGACCAGTAGTTGTCTCTTCTCTTGCCGTTTCTTCACTGTTTTTGTCCTTCAAAAAACATCCATGATTGAGTTGGTACGGTTTTCCATGGCGGGTTAGATGAGCCCGGGATAAGGTTGTCCAGTGCGGAATCCATGGTTGGTTGCTGGAGCGTGCACGTAGCAAGCCAAAGCAACCGGCTCTGCTGAATACATACATGGCTGAATACATATTTGGATAATTATATCCATCCAATCCAACTAAAGTTTTAATTTATGCAGCTAGCTAAAATTTTAAGGTTAAACTTTAGTCATCTAAAAACTTCTCTTAGCTAAAGCTAAACTTTAGCTGGGTGTTTGGATTCTCTAGCTAATAGACTCAACTAAAGTTTGGCTGAGTTTAGCCAAGTTTAAAATCATATATGGAGGGTCACCCCGGTACTTTTGGCGTTTTAGTTCTATTTAGCAATCTCTTGGTGACTTGTTGCCTAAATGGCCTTTTAGTTCCATTTTCTATTCAGTCGCGCACTCACAGTTTTTGGGTAAAAAGTGAGTAAATGAGATTAAAATTTTGGGTCAAAAGTGATCAAATTGAGACTAAAATTAGCTGACTAAACTTTAGCAGCCCAACCAAAACCCCTCCAAACTCAGCCAGACTTTAGCTGGGGCGTTCGGATCAAGATCACTAACAGCTAGATTTAGCCAGCTAAAATTTAGTTAGTGGTCCAAAGAATCATCTTGATTTTAAAAGAAAATGAAGCCAAACATTAGTGGCAACGCACGCCGAGGTCCGCACATGGTTACTTCACTAAAATATGCTAGTAGCACCGTTTTCGTACCTAATCTCAACATTATCAACTCCTGTATCATTTTTTTTTTGTAATCTAGGACATGCCGAGCGCAGTGGTTTCATCGTTTGGCTAATGTGAGTTTTCTTATCTTGTTATTATATTATATATTTATATATATGAATGTCGTTAGTGATCTTTCATTTTCATACCGAGTTTTTGTTCGAGTCAGTTTTGTTTTGTAAACTGCCTCCGATGGGGAGAAGCCTCCCAATGAACACCAACTGCACAAAAATAAAAAACCCATCACAGTCCTGAAAATGCTATAGCTATATGGAAATCCTAGTCATATTTGCCAGCTTTTTTTGTCGATAGTTCTAGTCCCAGTCATGTCCTGGACAGTGGACCTGAACCAGTAAGTAACCATGGTTCATCTCAGGCAATCGGCGTACGGAACCTGCTATCTGACGTCTTTTAGTTCTTATAAAACCAGATAAATTTGGTCTCTAGTTAGTTTTAAAGATGATTTTCTAGTTCTAAGAAAATATAAATATGGTTTAAACTCTAAAATTCACAATTATTTTATCTTAAATCAGAACCATACGAAACCACTACCAGTTTTTCTCTAAAAAAGTTATCTTAAACTAGAAAACCATCTTTGAAACAACAAAATGACCAAATTCATCCAGTTACATCAGCTGAGTGGTCTGATGTTCCCTTTGACTGAAAATCAAACTGATGTGTCCCTTTGCTTTTACGCTTTTAGAGATCAAAAAGCATAGCCAGCAGCTGCAGTCATTTTACTCCATGGCTTATAATCTCGTAAGGACTCTAAATAATCTATGAGATATGCTGGTTGCAAATGGCAACTCAGGCTTCTTATTATACAACAAGAAGAACCCATGCTCCTTCTAGAAGCGTAGATCCAGTAAATTCACGGTTGCCCGGGGTCGTTGTCATCTACTAGCAAGTAGCCACCAGAGCCGTGCTCCCACAAGATACTGGTGCAGCAGGCTTGCGCCTGTTGGTGGTTACTGTCTTTGCTGCTTGTCCACTACTACTAGGAAATCTCTTTTTTCCATCGACAATAATAGTTTCGAGTTTACCAGAAAATAAAAACAACGACATGCTTGTCCATTGGATTTTTAAATGAAACTCCCTACAGGCATTTTATTGAAAACAAAAGAACAAAGTACAGCAAAACAAAACAAAACCGTCCATTGGATTTCATAAACCAATAAAAAGATGTCATTTTCTTAGCACATACTTTTCCCCTTGATTTCACAAACGATATGTCCTTTTCTTAGCTACATGACCTTGGCAGGCCCCTTATTATTAGTCTTGTTGACTACGGGTTTGTGCCTGACAGTTTGTTGAACTGTCTTAATAATCCGGCCGTATACATAGGGAAAACGCCATGCCAGCTGAAAGACTTGTGTACCGAAATTCTAGTTCTGGAACAGTTGCACTGGGATACAGTTCTTATTTCTCACCGGTCACTGTTTTGTGTTGAATGGAGTTTGGAATAGTTCATGTTTTCTGTATATGGTATTGTTCCTGATGAGACATGTGCCTCAATTTTCTGAGGGCGAACTGCAGAATTTACAAGAACCTACTATTACTTTCTTTCACTAAAGTCTACTTTTAGTTGTTCGCTTCAGCATCGCTGACTTGTGCAGGTTGAAGGTGCAGTTGCAGAGGATGGAAGGAAGCCTAGCATCTGGGACACATTCACACATAAAGGTTAGTTCGGTTGCTTAATGGTATGCAATTCTACATCTGTGGTGCTGTTGAGCTTCATTAATTCTAATAGCAGGAGCTCGTTGAAATTTCACAGGCCATTCTATTGACAATGCGACAGGTGATGTAACTGCGGATCAGTATCATAAGTACAAGGTAACTTTCGAGCGACAGTGCTGCTAAACACACTTTCCATCTTAGAGATTAAGATATATATACGTTTGATAACAGGAAGATGTAAAGCTTTTGAATGAGATGGGTGTTGATGCCTACAGGATGTCAATTGCCTGGCCTCGACTTATTCCTGGTAATTAATGGCTTACATACAGTACCAATAAAACTACTGAACAACATGTGTTAGAAAATGTCTTGTTTCTAAATAAAATGTGTCAGAAGATGTGGTTCAGAAAAAAATGGCGTTTGTTTCTTCCATGTGTTCCCTTTTTTTGGAAGTTCAATTTGGCATACAGTGTGTGACTTTTCTGGCTGTGCTGTACCATTGTCACTTTGATATAGATGGCCGAGGAGCTGTCAATCCGAAGGGACTGGAGTACTACAACAATCTGATAGATGAACTCCTTAGCTACGGTATTCGATCTTCTTAGAACCTTGTGCCGGTCTGATCTGTTCACTGGACATCCAGCTGTGCAGATTTATATGATGTGATTTTCTCTGTCTATGCAGGAATACAACCTCATGTGACGATATATCATTTCGATTTTCCTCAGGCTCTTCAAGATGAGTACAAGGGGCTGCTTAGTCCTAGATTCATGTACTTTCCCATTGCCTCTAAATTCTCAAAATTTCTGTATCCATGTCTGTAAGAGTTGTAGTTACATTTGCTTTTGGACTGTGGGGCTTGATACAGCGAGGACTACACAGCGTACGCAGATGTGTGCTTCAAGAACTTCGGTGACAGAGTGAAGTACTGGAGCACTGTCAATGAACCTAACGTCGAAACGATTGGAGGATTCGACTCAGGAATCCTACCGCCACAGCGATGCTCAGCCCCTTCGGCTTTGGTTGTGACGAAGGCAACTCCACCACAGAGCCATACATAGCAGCACACCACCTTCTACTGGCACATGCATCTGCAGTGTCCCTATATAGAGAGAAGTATCAGGTTTGCTCTACCGCAATACCTTCTGCAGAACTGCCGTTTTCAGGATGAAGCATTTTCATACAATTCTTTGTTTTGTTCCTCACTGATCAGGCTGAGCAAGGAGGACGAATTGGACTAACCTTGCTTGGTTGGTGGTATGAGCCTGCAACAGAGACTCCAGATGATATCGCAGCAGCTGCAAGGATGAATGATTTCCACATTGGATGGTTTGACTTTGACCCACTCTAAATCTCAGGGCCGATACAAACAAAAATCTTGTGATAATTACATGTAAATCATGTGTTCATAATGCAGGTTCATGCATCCTATGGTGTATGGAGACTACCCTCCAGTGATGAGGAAGAATGTTGGGTCCAGGCTGCCACCCTTCACGGTCGAAGAGAGAAAAAAGAGTAAAGGGTCTTTTGATTTTGTCGGATTTAACCACTACGTTGTCATCTACGTGAAAGGTGATCTTAGCCGACTAGATGAGGAAGTGAGGGATTACATGGGTGATGCAGCTGTGGCATATGCCAGTAAGAATCTTAGGGCCTTTACTTTTTATCCTGAATGCTCCAGAATACAATTGGAACACGAATGTTCGTTGTTCATTTTGCAGTGCCATTCCTCAAGTCAAGGAACGAGTTCCCATTCGGGTTGAAAGCGATTTTATGACGTCCACCCCTGGGCTCTCAAGAAAATGCTGAAGCATCTCCGAGTGAAATACAAGAACCCTGCAGTGATGATCCATGAAAACGGTAACTTGGCCACTAATGATACCTGAAAATATATGTTGTCCCAAGAAATGGGCCATGTTCCATTGTACTCGATCATGTGTCACATTCATCGTGGTCACTTCAGGAGCTGCTGGACTTTCTGATCCATCCACCGGGAACACCTACGACGACGAATTCAGGTCACAGTTCCTGCAGGATTACATCGAAGCCATGCTTCAATCCATCAGGTACAGCAATTAATTACAAATAGCATTCAGCTTTGCAATTGACGGTCATGCAACCTTCTCAAAATGATACGATGAGCTATCTGAACTTGGCGCCATTATTTGCTCTGAAACCTTATCACACACACACACACACACTGATCTCTCTTGTTCACAGGAACGGATCAAACGTGCAAGGTTACTTTGTGTTGTCATTCCTCGACGTGTTCGAGTACTTGTTCGGCTACAGGATGCGCTTTGGCGTCTATGGCGTTGAATTCAACTCGCCGGCAAGGACAAGGTATCAGAGGCACTCGGCCAAGGGGTACTCTAGCTTCCTCCGGGGTGGCGAGCTGAGGCCAGTTGCTCTACCTGAGGGAGCATATTCACAGTGATCAACAACACGCTCCAGCTCGAGGGGAATATCTGGTGAATTGGTGATCAACACTCGTAAGGTGGAAAGAAGAGAAATGTATACGCACGGATAGTCGGGTGGTATAGGTAGTACAAGTTGAATAGCGTGTGGTTGGGTGTTTATTGGGATAAGTCTGCGGTTTGTAGGCAAAGGACAAAAGGTTGTGATAATGTAAAGCATTGCCGCATGCTTTACGTACACAGCTGAACTGTTTGTGCTGCTCTCCTGATGCAGATCCATTTGTGGCCATTGCGGAGGTACGGTACTGTACAGAGGAAAAATTCAGTAGCTGAAGCACACTCACAGCTTGTAAGTTGTAAGAGATGAAGAAATGTGACACCGACACTGATGGCATGTATATATGTAGGGCCAGATCGAGTCTCCTCCATGGGCGCTGGGGAAGCTGCTGGAGCACCTGAGGCTCAACTACGGCAACCCTCCGGTCATGTGAGTCAAGCGTGACAAGTGAAGCCGATGCCGTACGCGGGGACGACGACATCGGCGGCCCAGCCCAAGAAGCAAGAGGCAGCAAGGGTACCCGCAAGCCCAATGTGAGGACCCAGGGCCCAGAATGGATGTGAAGCCACCCTGGCACCGGTAGAGCCATAAGAGCAAGGAGAGACGTGAGAGAGGGGGTATCGATGATTTGAAACAAGTTGTAACTAGCTTTCTTCTTCCTCTCGCTCTCCAAACTCTGAGATTACTCTGTTCTTATTAAGATTCGTCGTACTTCCTCCAATTTCTACTCTCTCCCGATCCTCCTGCTTACATCTGGTATCAGCTACCTATCGATCCATCACCGATTCGTCGCCGCGAATTCGGTGCTGGCGAATTTTTCCCCACCACCTCCACCACCACCACCACCACATCCTCACTACACCCGATTCGCTCGCAGCAGAGGCGCCATGAGTGCCGAATCGAAGATGCTCATGGAGGAGATGCAACGGCTCTTCCGGGAGCGGCGCATCGGATCGGCGGCCTCTTCACGGAGTCGGATCGCAAGCTGGGGAGGAGCGCCGCCGCCGAGAAGGTCCGAAGGCGGGAGTCGCGCCTCACCGAAGTTCGAGTCATCCGCCGACACGCTGCGTCGAGGCCGCGGAGTCGCGTCTGGATCTCCACATCGACAACCGCTTCACCGCCATCGACTCCACGATCGACAAGCGTTTCACCAACATCGACGGCCACTTCACCAAGCGGATCGACGACGTCGACCTCAACATGGAGCATCGCATCACCGCGACTCGGTTCGCCTCTCGGCTCATCGCCGAGTCAGATCTGCGCCACGACACCCAAGAGAACACGCCGCTCCAGGGCCACGCCGCGAGTTGCAGGAGTGGCGTCAGGAATCTGAAGGTGCCATGGATGACCTGAAGGCCGAAGGTGGGCAAGCTCGACAAGTATTGGGATCGATCGCTCCTCGAAGCGCTTGGCGTCGGGTGTGATCTCCACCACCTTCGGCACGCGTGGAGCGGACCGCCGCGCCCATCTCTCCGGAAATCACGGCTGCTCGGCCCAGCGGGCACCACGATGACATGATTCCACGGGTGAATGGGGTTGGGGTCCTGCGCTCCCAACCCATTCCCCGGCCAATGGTACGCACTATCACTCCAATCTCCAGTATCCTCAGTTTCATGGCGATGCGTATGATGTGCATGAGCGGAACCCATATTCTGATTCCACCAATCTCGGCAAACTACCTAAGCAGAATTTTCCAGTTTATGAGGGTGATACAACTCGACTCTGGATTTCCCAAGCCGAGGACTATTTTGATCTCAGATCGGTCCCTGTTTCAAAGACTTGGGTTCGCATAGCCCGCATGAATTTCCAAGGTCCACGCTCGTTGGATCGAGTCCATACCTTGCCCATAGAATCCCATGGCCCGATTTACGCACCCAACTCCACGCGATCGTTTGGTCGTGATCGCATGATAAGGCAGTGCGACAAATGTTCCACATATACCAAAATTCCACTGTACCTGATTATGTGGATCGTTTTTCCTCCTTGTTCGACCAGCTCAAGTCCTACAATCCTGATCCTGATATGCACTATTTCATTACCAGATTCATTGATGGTCTCCGCCATGACATTCGTGTTGTTGTTGCTATGCATCGTCCTTCCACACTTGTCTTCTCGTTTTAAGCTTGCTATCATGCGAGGAAGAGATGGCGGGGCCATCCTGCAGGACGAGTTCGGGGCGTTTGCTAAGCCCGGTTTTCAGCATACTACGGGGTCCGAGTCAAGAACCTTCTACCGGTGATACTTTGTTTTCCCAAAAGTCGATGACAAGATGTCCCTCGCTACACTCCAACGATGACAGGGCGTTCGGCAGGCTTGTGTGACGTGCCGTGCGTAAAAGTGGTTCAGAGGGCATAAGTGTGCTGCTACTATCCCTCTCCATGCCATGCAGGAGGTCCTCGACTTGTTCCAGGTTACTTCTGAACCTCAGCCTGATGATATGGTCCATAGTCCTGAGGAGAGTACTGAACAAATTCTAGCACTGTCACATGATGCTCGAATGGGTGCCAGTGGTTACAAAACTATCAGATTCCATGGGTTGATTCATGACATACCTGTTGTAGTTTTGCTTGATTCTGGTAGTTCTGCTTCCTTTATTTCTGCTGATATTGCTGCTAAACTGCCCTTGCTGTCTCGAATTCCTATCCAAGCTGCGGTAAGAATTGCTAATGGTCAGGTTGTTACAATGTACCTCTGCTATTCAGAACTGTGCATTTGTCATCTCTAGGCACTCTTTCTCTCATGATTTGAAGATTCTGCCATTAGATTCTTATGACATGATTTTGGGGATGGATTGGTTAGAGTTGTATAATCCCGTGGTAGTGCATTGGGGGGCCAAGTGGTTATCCATACCTGTGCAAGGAGAACAATTGCTCTTACAGGGTATCACTTCTGAGACTGATGCAGATATGGTTTTTCAGTTACTCTTATCCATGGACATGCAATCATTTTCAGAATTACCTGAGCCATTACCTGTTGATATACAGTCTATAGTCCAAGCTTTTCCCACTGTTTTTGCCATACCCAATACTCTTCCTCCACCCAGGTCTTGTGATCATAGCATTCCTCTCATTCAAGGTGCCACACCAGTTAACATGAGAGCTTATAGATATCCACCAAAACTGAAAGATGAGATTGAAGCCCAAGTGCAACTCATGTTAAAGCAAGGCCTCATTCAAAGACAGCTCTTCATCTTTTTCATCACCGGTATTATTGGTTCGCAAGAAGGATGGATCTTGGCGTTTACGTGTGGATTACGAGATATCTCAATGCCCCCTGACGGTGAAATCCATTTACCCTATTCCCGTGTTTGAGCAACTGGTTGATGAATTGGGTCAAGCTTCTTGGTTCTCTATCTTGGACTTGTATGCAGGCTACCATCAGATCAGGTTGAAGCCTGGGGAGGAACACAAAACAACATTTTCCACTCATGATGGCCATTATGAATTCACTGTTGTGCCTTTTGGCTTATGTGGTGCTCCAGGAACCTTTCAGGGTGCAATGAACATAACCCTTGCTCCTGCTCTAAGGAAATATGCTGTGGTTTTCTTTGATGACATCCTTGTCTACAGTTCTTCCTATTCAGAACATCTGCAGCATCTCCAACAGGTGCTAGCTCTTCTGGCCAAAGACCAATGGGTGGTCAAACTCAAGAAGTGTAAATTTGCTCAGCAACAGATTCATTACTTGGGCCATATTCTCGAGTGGGCAAGGTATTCAAACTGATCCTGCCAAGATTACTTCAGTTCTGGATTGGCCAACACCTCAATCTGTTAAGGATTTGAGGGGATTCCTTGGATTAGCTGGATATTACAGGCGATTTGTCAGGAATTTTGCAGTGATTGCTAAACCCCTCACAACTCTCCTCAAGAAACATGTGTTGTTTATTTGGACTGTAGACCATCAAGTGGCTTTTGATACACTCAAACAGGCATTGTGCCTTTGCACCGGTTCGGGCATTCCGTTTTTTCCAAGACTTTTGCAATTGAAACTGATGCATGTCAGACTGGAGTGGGGGCTGTGCTTCTCCAGAATGGTCATCCACTGGCCTATGTTAGTAAACCACTGGGCAAACAGAATCAAGGGCTATCAACTTATGAGAAAGAATATTTAGCTATCCTTGTGGCAGTTGATCAGTGGAGGTCCTATCTGCAGATAGCTGAATTCATCATCTATACTGATCAAAAGGCCTTAATTCATCTTAATGATCAAAGGCTTCACACTGTTTGGCAACAGAGGGTCTTTACAAAACTTCTTGGGTTGCAATATAGAATTGTATACAAAAAGGGAGTTGATAATGGTGCAGCGGACTCCTTACCTAGGAAACCCCATCCCGAACTATCTTGTGTGGCCATATTAGTGGTGACTCCAACTTGGTGTGATGACGTTATTGCGGGGGTATCGAATGACTCTCAAGCAACTCAACTTCTAGCTTCATTAGCCCCGGGTTCTGCAGTACCTTCCCATTTCACTTTGGACAAGGGCCTCATCAAGTACAAGGACAAGATCCGGTTGGGTCATAATCCACGCTCTCCAGCTTGAAGATACTCCAAAACCCGCATGCAGTTCACCCCGTGGAGGTCATTCAGTATTCCCCGCTACCCTCAAAAGGGTCCAATCCTTGTTTGCTTGGCCTGGGTTGAAGAAACAAGTGATAGATTTTGTGCATAGCTGTGCCACATGTCAACAAGCAAAACCTGAAAGGGTCAAATACCCTGGGTTGCTCCAGCCATTGGCTACACCATCTGGAGCTTGGCAGGTTGCTTCCCTGGATTTTGTTGAAGGCCTACCTACCTCTGGCGGTTACAACTGCATTCTAGTAGTGGTTGATCTCTTTTCTAAATACAGTCAATTCATCGGTTTGAGACATCCCTTCACTGCTCTAACAGTGGCTAAGGTGTTTATGAGGCAAATTTACAGGCTCCATGGTATGCCCACGCCACGGTGTCCGATCGAGATCGGTGTTCACTTCAAACCTCTGGGGACGTAATTGTTTGAGCAAGCTGGAGTTGATCTCGGGATCAGTTCATCATATCATCCGTAGAGTGACGGTCGACCAAACGCGTGTCAATCGGTGCATGGAACGCTTCTTGCGTTGCTTTGTTAATGCAAATACCGGCGAAATGGTATGAATATCTCGCATCCGGGCCGAAGTTCGGTACAATTCAACCTGGCATTCTTCACTTGACTGTTCTCCATTTCAAGCACTCTATGGCCATTTCCCACGTCAATTGGGCATTGACGCTTCTTCAGCTTGTTCAGTTGATGGCTGGTATTTGGATGATGCAACAAATACTCTTCTATGCGTGCTCTCATCCAAAGAACGGTTGAGTCGCGCGCCAAGCTTCGCATGAAGAATCAGACCGACAAACGTCGCACTGAACGAGTGTTCTCAGTGGGTACTTGGGTTTACCTCAAACTCCAACCATATGTCCGTAGCTCGTGGCCTCTCTCGAGCGGTCGAAACCGTCCCTATCGCTTCTTTGGGCCTTTTCAGATCATTGAGAAGATTGGTGCAGTTGCTTACAAGCTACAACTTCCTGAGAGCTCCTCCATACATCCAGTATTTCATGTTTCTCAGCTAAAGATTGCTGTTCCAACTACTCATGAAGTTCAACCTCTCCCGGCTTCCATTGATGGACTGCAAGTGCCTGAACGCGTTCTGCAACAGCGGCGTGTGGCCACCGGAGGTACGGGTGTTCGTTTGCAGGGGTCTTATTCGGTGGTCCGGCCTACCATCTGCACTCGCGACATGGGAAGATCTGGAAGCGCTACGCCAGCGTTTCCCTCGAGCACCTGCTTGGGGGCAAGCAGGACCTTATCAGGGAGGGGATGTCAGCAACCGTGAGTCAAGCGTGACAAGTGAAGCCGATGCCGTGCGCGGGGGACGGCGACATCGGCGGCCCGACCCAAGAAGCAAGAGGCGAAGAAAAGCGTACCCGCAAGCCCAATGTGAGGACCCGGGGCCCGAGAATGGATGTGAAGCCACCCCGCACCCGGTAGAGCCATAAGAGCAAGGAGAGATGTGAGAGAGGGGGTATCGATGATTTGAAACAAGTTGTAACTAGCTTTCTTCTTCCTCTCGCTCTCAAAACTCGAGATTACTCTGTTCTTATTAAGATTCGGCGTCGTACTTCCTCCAATTTCTACTCTCTCCGATCCTCCCGCTTACATCATGATCCATGAAAACGGTAGGCACATGTATAGAGACATCAGACATCGATCTGGACGAAACACTCCCAGTACACTACTACTATTTTTTTTTGACATGAACAGGAGGGATTTCCCCCTCCTGGGCTTTTATTAATAATTAGAAGTATGAAGGCGCGCCGTCTAGGCCGCTCTCGAAGGTGTCCACGTATGCTTCATCATTTTCGTGCGTTAAATAGAAATTACACGATTCAGATGAGGTTGCTCTATTCTTGCATACATGCAAAGTACAGGTTCAATAATGCACAACCAGACATGCAAAGGACATGACAAAGAGTAAGCATGCCCGCATGCACGCAGCAAACTAAAAAATTACGGTGGTCCTTCCCATGCACATGCAAGCACAATGTAAAAACATTGTTGTCCTTCACATGCAAAAGTTAAATTTACTATTGTTGTTCCCATGCGAAAAAGTAGATTCCATCCATATAAGGCTATCATAGGTATAGTACAAAAAATGCATGTGTTCTTCAAAAAAAGTAGATTTCATCTATGCAAGGGGCATGAGTCTAGTGGTACGCCATGCCTCATCAGGTCTCCAGTTCAAGCCTATATAAGCATGTGGTCTGGCAGCCGTTGCTTCATCCCACTCCTGCCATTGCCCAACTCGTCTTGTTGTAGTTCGTGTGTAGAGTGCATCCCTACATTCTCTCATATTTGTTACACCTAAACCACCACCATCGAGGATGCCACCGGCCGTGTGAAAATATTTCTCTTCGGAGGAGTGGCTGAAGAGGTCGTGCGGCGGGCTGCCGCTGAGCTTGTGGAAGAAAGCTCAGCCAATCAGATTCTACTACCTGCAACTTGTGGAAGACAGGCCCGACAGCTCGGGCGATGGGTCCCCATCCAGCCGGCCTCCTCTCCCGGCCCCCGCCTCTGCGGCTGTCGGTTGGCGAGCATTTGCTCGACCCTACTGCGGCCGACGGAGTTCGTTCTTTGCCGTCTCGTCGGTGGCTTCTTCAGGGGGCTAGGCTTGCCACCGTGTCGCCCGGCAAGTGCCGCCATGCCCGCTCCCGCGCCCCCTACTCGGCTGGTTCTGGCAAGGCTTTCCCCACGTCGTCGCAGGTTGGGGGCGATCTGCGGGCCATGGTAGCTCCGTCGCCCTACGCCACGGTCGGCGCCGCTTCGCCTCCGTCACGGACGGCTCGCTACTCAGCGTCAAAGACGCGGACAAGGACGATGCGGGCCGTGATGACCTCTCTCTACGCCCCGACATCCTCATCGTCCGCCCCATCTGCCCCTGCCTTCAACCCGGTCGTCCACCTTGTCCCCCATGTCGCGCCCTTCCACCACGGGAGCTGTTCGGGAGGGGGGGGGCACGAAGCATCGATGGTGGGCGACGGCGATGGTGACACCTCCGCGAAGAGGCCTCCACTGCCCGGCTGCTATACCTTGAGGCCGCCCGTCGCGCCATTGAGGTGACACCCCGCCCCACCCTATGGTGCCATGCGAGGGCCAACAACTCGCCTCACGCCCGGTCGCCATCTCTAGGGAGGCGACACCGTCATCGTCGTCATCGAGCCCGCGACCGGGGGACGCCCTAGCCGCCGTGTGCCTGCGGATCCAGCGACGGTCGCGGCCAATAGCGCGTGTCCGTGCACCAACGGCTCCGCCAACGCCTCCGTCGTCCCCGACTTCGACACCACGTTCCTCGGGTGGCCACGCCCGCCGACGCGATGGCCACGCTTGTCCAACCCCATGCTCCACCTCACCGCTGTCGCCACCGTCCCGTGCCGCCCTCACTCGTCGGCCTCTGCTTCAACTATCTTGCGGCCGACCACATCGCCGCCAGTGCACCTCCTCGCCCCCGCCGCCTCAAATGCGCCTTGGCACGAGGCACGGGCCCAGACATTGCACCACACGGCCGCCATCGCCGCCCACCGAGCACCCCTCGGCGGTACGTGCGTAGGCGCGCCCACGCCATAGCGTTGCTAGCGGCCGTGGCGCGCCAAGGGAGCTCCCCGGTGTGCCGAAGACGCACGTGGTCCCGATCCGTGTTGGAGAGATTCTCTGCCGGATCCCTCGGCTTTGACGCGCGGGCGCCCGATGGGGGGCGCCTCCTGCCGTTGGGGATGCATACACCGGTGGGGGCGTCAGGCTGCGCCGTCGTCGTCGCCGGGCGCCGCCCGCCGCCACAAGCCTTCTACGGTGGCCAACCTTGTCGTCGGCGTTTACCGCGACCCAATGTTGCCAAAGGCCACCGTCGCGGCGAAGAACCTTCGCGTACGCATTGATCCGTTGGCGTCGAGCCTCGTATGGCTGCGAGCCGCCCCACCGGGGATCCAATGCTTGATGAGACTATGGCCTCGTGCTCGCGCCGTGCCTCTTGCGGCGTGTTAGCTCTCCAGCGACCCGCACCTCGGTGCGGGTTGGGATCGGTGGGCTGACCTAGTGGCGTGGAGTTTGTATCCGTCGCCACGCGCTCGTCTATGCTCGGTGGAGGCCCGGATGGTGCCGGTGCCCCCCTTCGCCGCCACGCATGGTTCGGCTCAGCCGAGGATGCCGTGGGCGTCGAGGAAAGGTCGGTGAGGTCACCACGACGGTGGCTTCTCCGCCGAGGTCCTCGAACGCGACTATCGCCGAGCGGTTCGGGAACGTGTGTGCATCCCAGCCGACTCCCGGCTGATCAAGGAGGAGCCGGTTGCGCGCCAGACCACGCGACGCCGCAACACTCGTCCCGTTGGAGCTCCCGCCGGCGCCAAGCCTCGCGCGGCAAATGCGACGCCAGGGCAATGCATGCGGTGTTGTCTGCGAGAAGATGGGCATTGCAACGCATCCCCACCGGCCGACTTGGATGCTGCCGCGCCGCTTGGAGGCCTTCTCGGTCCACCGACGCCAACCAAAGAAGAGGCTATCAGATGCTCTTCGGTGATGGCTTCTCGACCCGGTGACCTGAATTTGAATATGGTCAACCTCGAGGAGGAGGGGCGCAGTGAGGCCTTCCTCATTTCCTCTTAGCTTGTCGCCTAGTTTAGCTGCAATCACAATCTCTTGTTGCCTGTGGGCCGTCGTCAATAATCCATTTTTTTATTTTTATGACTGTGTTTGTGTTGTAACTTAAAACTCTCTTCGCCTTAATGAAATTAGTGCAGTGCACGTTCGAGAAAAAAAAAATAGTAGCTATAGACGTCGGCTCATGAATCCTGAAAAGGGCAAGCATTTATTAAGTAATTAATTGGTCTGAATGAATCAATAAAGGGAAATCATAACTAATTGGTGGTGATGTTGATGGATCCATGCAGGAACGGATCGGACGCGCGGGGAATTCGTGTGGTCATTCCTGGACGTGTTCGTGTTCATCTTCGCCTACCGGATGCGCTTCGGCCTGTGCGGCGTCGACATGAACGCCGCGGCGCGCACACGCTACGTGCGGAGCTCCGCGCGCTGGTACGCCGGCTTCCTCCGCGGCGGTGAGCTCCGGCCGCCACCTGCAGCTTACGGCGCCAGGACGGACGTACGCCGCGTGACGCCCTCCCCCTCAATTGTGTGCAGACTCTCGCTGTCTGATGTAACTATACATGAGTGACCGAGGTCATTCGGTCGGGGATAAAAACATCGTGTGACGACGACATGCATTTACAATGTTGATGGAACTATACACATTGTAAACCGATAATCAATATAATCTGAGATTAGATTAGATGAAGTAAAAACGAAGCATACCCCTCTATTCTAAATTATAAGAGCACTCACAATGCAGACTCTACCATGGTTTCTATCCTCATTTATTACCCCTCTATTTATTGTTTTTGCTGATGTGACGCGTATTTATTGAAGAGAGAGAGGAAAAATACAAGAAAAACAAGTCTAACTAAGAAAACCAGTCTTCACGTAAACCAAGACAATTTGTGAGAAATGACAAGTGGGTCACGCGACATCATGATAGAAAATTGCATTGTGGGAGATAATTTCGACAATAACGTCCAAGACTATAGAAACTATGATAGTTTCTACCACTTTGTGAGTGCCCTAAGTCATTTTAAGAATTTAGAGAGATAAAACATCTCAAATATGACTAAAATTATAAAAATTTACAAAGACTTATAGCATCAAATAGCTACTTTACCTTATAAAAATATAATTAATGAATAACCTAATGTTAGTTGGTTATCATATAAATTTGATCGAACTGCATACACTTTGATTTTATAAGATTATTGAAATGAGTACTACACATGTATACTTGTTATGTCTGATGAAACCCGAAGTACGTACCACGGCCCTGCCTATATTTAATTAGTTGTAAGATCCTTGAAAAAGTCTCTCCATAGGTACTTTTAGAGATTTTTAGAGAAAAGTCCTAAAAAAATCCATCATAATTGGATTCTACTCTCTCTATTCTATTTTATAGATCGTCCTAGCAAGACGGTTAAGTGTCCAGTTTGATACTTGTTGCATGCATCTAAACGTATTTATGTCCACATCCGTAGAATCTTGCATTCATCCGAGATAAAGCGGACGGAGGTAGTAGGCAGTAAAAGAGATTTTTAGTTCTGCCTCTTAAAAACCTCTGAAACCGGGATCGCATGTCACAATGGCAACGGATATGTACCGATGGATACTAGTCACCCATACCCGCATTCGCCAAAGTCAAATCCGCACTGCCGGGTTACCCACGAAAACACATGGATACCGATTTCATTCCATACCCGCACTGCCGGGTAATTTTTTACCCGTCGGGTAATCCATACCCGCTAATACACCCGAAGTTCATGGGCTATATTATATACTCATATGCTTATATGGGCCAAATATCGAGCTATATGAGCCAAATTCATGAACAATACACTAGAGTTCAGGAATATATATAATACTCAAATGCTTATATGGGCCAAATTAATGGCCTATATGCTTACTTGGGCTAAAATCGTAGAGACGGCATATATATTTGTGCGGGTATTTTTTACCCGCGGCACGCTGGTATGGATATTACACTTCCATACCAGCATTCGCCATACCCGCTGGATATGACATTTTACCCACTAACGTATCCACGGATACCAAACGCTCCATATCCGCCACTTTATCGGATAAAATCCATCGGGTTTTCGGGTTTCGCACCCGTTGACATCTTGAATCGCATGTAAACCATCTACTATCAGCTGCAAGTAAAGACGTAGAAGCACAGTACAAATTGGGATGAGTGAAGTCACGTTTTTTTTTGTCCTATATACGTGGATGGCTCAATTGATTCGTATCCTAGGACGTTATCGATCGTACTCGTAGCGGAGGGAGGGGAATTTGTACTCCGTCGTCTAGATAGATGCATTATTTTATTCTCCTATAGTAAGTGAAGTCTCGATCAGGAAAAAACAACAGCGAGGAGTGGACTAGAAACGCCCGGCCGAGCTGGAAAAACAACAACGAGGAGTGGACTAGAATCGCCCCCGGCCGAGCTGGCTTGCTTCCGGTCTGTCTCTGGAACTGGAAGAGACCCGGGGCGCCACTGCACTACAAACGCCCGGTGCCGTGCTCATTGTTCAGTGTTCACACGTGGACGCTGGACCACAGCGATGGTGACGCCTCAACTTTCCATAGGCTAGCCGCTGAGATACTGCCGCTGAGATACGAGGCTCGATACACATGCACGCGCCGCTCGATGGAGCAAAGCAAAGTGCCAAGGCGGCCGACGTGCACGGGTCCGTCACGAGAGGCAACGCAACGGTGTCGTCGCCACGTGCAGAGCCGCTAACGAAGCCGGCCGGCCGGGTGGGTGTGGGCAGAAGAGACCCACCCTACCCTCCCTCTCCGGCCGGCGCGACGTCAGGGGACGACGTCCGCCCACGCGGTCGCGGTCCGGGGCGGAATTTTCCTAGTTCTAACGCTGGCTGCCCCCGCCCACACTCAACAGTCCTAGTTCTACTATATAAAACCAGTCCCCAGCGAGCGCGGCCGGCGGCGAACAGAGAGAGAGAGAGAGGGGAGACGACCCGCTGAGGCCGCCGGCGCGCTAGACATATGATGGGGAAGGCGCTCGGCTGTGCTGTTTTCCTTCTCCTGGCGGCGCTCGGCGTCGGCGTCGGGGCGGCGGCGGCGGCCTCTGCGGCGGACATCACCCGGGCCGACTTCCCCGCGGGGTTCGTCTTCGGCGTCGGCTCATCGGCGTACCAGGTACGTCGGGGTTCGACCCCATGGTGCCATGGTCCATGATTCAGTCCATAGACACTAGACCAGTAGTTGTCTCTTCTCTTGTCGTTTTTTCACTGTTTTTGTCCTTCAAAAAAAACATCCATGATTGAGTTGGTACGGTTTTCCATGGCGGGTTAGAACTAGATGAGATGAGCCCGGGATAAGGTTGTCCGGAATCCATGGTTGGTTGCTGGAGCGTGCACGTAGCAAACCAAAGCAACCGGCTCTGCTGAATACATACAGGGCTCAATACATATTTTTGGATAATTGTATCCATCCAACTAAAGTTTTAATCTATAGCTAGCTAAATTTCAATGTTAAACTTTAGTCAGCTAAAACTTCTCTTAGCTAAAGCTAAACTTTAGCTGGGTGTTTGGATTCTCTAGCTAATAGACTCAACTAAAGTTTGGCTGAGTTTAGCCAAGTTTAAAATCATATGGAGGGTCACCCCTGTACTTTTGGCTTTTTAGTTCTATTTAGCAATCTCTTGGTGACTTGTTGGCTAAATGCCCTCCATTTTCTATTTAGTCGCGCACTCACAGTTTTTTTGGGTAAAAAGGGAGTAAATGAGATTAAAATTTTGGGTCAAAAGTGATCAAATTGAGACTAAAATTAGCTGACTAAACTTTAGCAGCCCAACCAAAACCCCTCCAAACTCAGCACTTTAGCTGGGGCGTTCGGATCAAGATCACTAACAGCTAGATTTAGCCAGCTAAAATTTAGTTAGTGGTCCAAAGAATCATCTTGATTTTAACGAAAAATGAAGCCAAACATTAGTGACAACGCACGCCGAGGTCCGCACATGGTTACTTCACTAAAATATGCTAGTAGCACCGTTTTCGTACCTAATCTCAACATTATCAACTCCATTATCATTTTTTGGTAATCTAGGACATGCCGAGTGCAGTGGTTTCATCGTTTGGCTAATGAGGGTTTTCTTATCTTGTTATTATATTATATTATATATTTATATATATGAATATCGTTAGTGATATTTCATTTTCGTACTGAGTTTTGATCAAGTCAGTTTTGTTTTGTAAACTGTCTCCGATGGGGAGAAGCCTCCCAATGAACACAAACTTCACAAAAAATAAAAAAACCCGTCACAGTCCTGAAAAATGCTATAGCTATATGGAATATTTGCCAGCTTTTTTTGTCGATAGTTCTAGTCCCAGTCATGTGTTGGACCGTGGACCTGAACCAGTAAGTAACCATGGTTCATCTCAGGCAATCGGCGTAGTTTAACCTGTGCAGTTTTCTACCCCCGAAATACGGAACCTGCAGTCTGACGTCTTTTTAGTTCTTATAAAACCCGACAAATTTGGTCTCCAGTTAGTTTTAAAGATGATTTTCTAGTTCTAAGAAAATATAAATATGATTTAAAATCTAAAAATTCACAATTATTTTATCTTAAATCAGAACAATATGAAACCACTACCAGTTTTTCTCTAAAAATGTTATCTTAAACTAGAAAACCATCTTTGAAACAACAAAATGACCAAATTCATCCAGTTACATCAGCTGAGTGGTCTGACGTTCCTTTGACTGAAAATCAAACTGACGTGTCCCTTCGCTTTTACACTTTTAGAGATCAAAAAGCATAGCCGGCAGCTGCGGTCATTTTACTCCATTTGCTTATAATCTCGTAAGGACTCTAAATAATCTATGAGATATGCTGGTTGCAAATGGCAACTCACTCTTCTTATTATACAACAAGAAGAACCCATGCTCCTTCTAGAAGCGTAGATCCAGTAACTTCACGGTTGCCCTCCAATTTGAGGGGGTCGTTGTCATCTACTAGCAAGTAGCCACCAGAGCCGTGCTCCCACAAGATACTGGTGCAGCAGGCTTGCGCCTGTTGGTGGTTACTGGCTTTGCTGCTTGTCCACTACTACTAGGAAGTCTCTTTTTCCATCGACAATAACAGTTTCGGAGTTTACCAGAAAATAAAAACAAGGACATGCTTGTCCATTGGATTTTTAAATGAACTCCCTACAGGCATTTTATTGAAAACAAAAGAACAAAGTACAGCAAAACAAAACAAAACCGTTCATTGGATTTCACAAACCAATAAAAAGATGTCATTTTCTTAGCACGTACTTTTCCCCTTGGATTTCACAAACGATATGTCCTTTTCTTAGAGACATGACCTCGCAGGCCCCTTATTATTAGTCTTGTTGACTACGGGTTTGTGCCTGACAGTTTGTTGAACTATCTTAATAATCCGGCCGTATACATAGGGAAAAACGCCATGCCAGCTGAAAGACTTGTGTACCGAAATTCTAGTTCTGGAACAGTTGCACTGGGATACGGTTCTTATTTCTCACTGGTCACTGTTTTGTGTTGAATGGAGTTTGGAATAGTTCATGTTTTCTGTATATGGTATTGTTCCTGATGAGACATGTGCGCCAATTTTCTGAGGGCAAACTGCAGAATTTACAAGAACCTACTATTACTTTCTTTCACTAAAATCTACTTTTAGTTGTTCGCTTCAGCATCGCTGACTTGTGCAGGTTGAAGGTGCAGTTGCAGAGGATGGAAGGAAGCCTAGCATCTGGGACACATTCACACATAAAGGTTAGTTCGGTTGCTTAATGGTATGCAATTCTACATCCGTGGTGCTGTTGAGCTTCATTAATTCTAATAGCAGGAGCTCGTTGAAATTTCACAGGCCATTCTATTGACAATGCGACAGGTGATGTAACTGCGGATCAGTATCATAAGTACAAGGTAACTTTCGAGCGACAGTGCTGCTAAACACACTTTCCATCTTAGAGATTAAGATATATATACGTTTGATAACAGGAAGATGTAAAGCTTTTGAATGAGATGGGTGTTGATGCCTACAGGATGTCAATTGCCTGGCCTCGACTTATTCCTGGTAATTAATGGCTTACATACAGTACCAATAAAACTACTGAACAACATGTGTTAGAAAATGCCTTTTCTCTAAATAAAATGTGTCAGAAGACGTGGTTCAGAAAAAAATGGCGTTTGTTTCTTCCATGTGTTCCCTTTTTTTGGAAGTTCAATTTGGCATACAGTGTGTGACTTTTTCTGGCTGTGTTGTACCATTGTCACTTTGATATAGATGGCCGAGGAGCTGTCAATCCGAAGGGACTGGAGTACTACAACAATCTGATAGATGAACTCCTTAGCTATGGTATTCGATCTTCTTAGAACCTTGTGCCAGTCTGATCTGTTCACTGGACATCCAGCTGTGCAGATTTATATGACGTGATTTTCTCTGTCTATGCAGGAATACAACCTCATGTGACGATATATCATTTCGATTTTCCTCAGGCTCTTCAAGATGAGTACAAGGGGCTGCTTAGTCCTAGATTCATGTACTTTCCCATTGCCTCTAAATTCTCAAAATTTCTGTATCCATGTCTGTAAGAGTTGTAGTTACATTTGCTTTTGGACTGTGGGGCTTGATACAGCGAGGACTACACAGCGTGCGCAGATGTGTGCTTCAAGAACTTCGGTGACAGAGTGAAGTACTGGAGCACTGTCAATGAACCTAACGTCGAAACGATTGGTGGATTCGACCAAGGAATCCTACCGCCACAGCGATGCTCAGCCCCCTTCGGCTTTGGTTGTGATGAAGGCAACTCCACCACAGAGCCATACATAGCAGCACACCACCTTCTACTGGCACATGCATCTGCAGTGTCCCTATATAGAGAGAAGTATCAGGTTTGCTCTACTGCAATACCTTCTGCAGAACTGCCGTTTTCAGGATGAAGCATTTTCATACAATTCTTTGTTTTGTTCCTCACTGATCAGGCTGAGCAAGGAGGACGAATTGGACTAACCTTGCTTGGTTGGTGGTATGAGCCTGCAACAGAGACTCCAGATGATATCGCAGCAGCTGCAAGGATGAATGATTTCCACATTGGATGGTTTGACTTTGACTCACTCTAAATCTCAGGGCCGATACAAACAAAAATCTTGTGTGATAATTACATGTAAATCATGTGTTCATAATGCAGGTTCATGCATCCTATGGTGTATGGAGACTACCCTCCAGTGATGAGGAAGAATGTTGGGTCCAGGCTGCCACCCTTCACGGTCGAAGAGAGAAAAAGAGTAAAGGGGTCTTTTGATTTTGTCGGATTTAACCACTACGTTGTCATCTACGTGAAAGCTGATCTTAGCCGACTAGATGAGGAAGTGAGGGATTACATGGGTGATGCAGCTGTGGCATATGCCAGTAAGAATCTTAGGGCCTTTACTTTTAGCCATCATGCTCCAGAATACAATTGGAACAACGAATGACGTAGTTCATTTTCAGTGCCATTCCTCAAGTCAAGGAACCAGTTCCCATTCGGGTTGAAAGCTGATTTTATGACGTCAACCCCCTGGGCTCTCAAGAAAATGCTGAAGCATCTCCAAGTGAAATACAAGAACCCTGCAGTGATGATCCATGAAAACGGTAACTTGGCCACTAATGATACCCGAAAATATATATTGTCCAAAGAAATGGGCCATGTTCCATTGTACTCGATCATGCGTCACATTCATCGTGGTCACTTCAGGAGCTGCTGGACTTGCTGATCCATCTGCCGGGAATACCTACGACGACGAATTCAGGTCACAGTTCCTGCAGGATTACATCGAAGCCACGCTTCAATCCATAAGGTACAGCAATTAATTAATAGCATTCAGCTTTGCAATTGATGGTCATGCAACCTTCTCAAAATGATACGATGAGCTATCTGAAATTGGTGCCATTATTTTCTCTGAAACCTCAACACACGCACACTGATCTCTCTTGTTCACAGGAATGGATCAAATGTGCAAGGTTACTTCGTGTGGTCATTCCTCGACGTGTTCGAGTACCTGTTCGGCTACAGGATGCGCCGGCGTCTATGGCGTTGAATTCAACTCGATGGCAAGGACAAGGTATCAGAGGCACTCAGCCAAGTGGTACTCCAGCTTCCTCCGGGGTGGCGAGCTGAGGCCAGTTGCTCTACCTGAGGGAGCATATTCACAGTGATCAACACTCAACAGCACGCTCCAGCTCCAGGGGAATATATCTGGTGAATTGGTGATAGCGGAATATATCTGGTGAATTGGTGATCAGCAGTCTTTGAGGTGGAAAGAATAGAGAAATGTATACGCACGGATAGTTGGGTGGGTATATTGGTAGTACCTAAATACGATTTTCTTAGGTAAAATATGGTACGAGTTGAATAAACTTGTCTTAGCGTGTGGTTGGGTGTTTATTGGGTTTTTAAGATGGAAAAATCAGTGGTTTATAGGAAAACAAAAGGTTGTGATAATGTACAATACTGTTGACACAAAAAAATTGTCCAAAATGTATGACAGACTCTGTTATCACTTTTCTACAATTGAGACAGTCAGAAAACCTCTCAGGATCATCACATTTAGAGCCTAGATGAAGAATAGTTTTTTTTTTTTTTTTTTTTTTTGGCTGATGTAGCTGAAACTGACCTGGTCGGTTCCCAAAACCGGTTAGGTCGGATTTAACTTTCTCAATCGGATCTGGTGGTTTTCCAACTTTCTCACATGGAAGAAGGGATTGCAGAATTGTGTTTTTCTTGCCGGATCGAGAAATGTATATTGATAGCCTCGTTTGAAATCCGAATGAGCTAATTCAGAAGTTTTTTTTGCTTAGACCTGCAGAAACAGGTTAGGCTAGTTCTTACGGGCCAGTTCGAATCTAAGTTGTATTTTGACGCGTTTTGCAAGGGTTTTCATCCTTTTCGGGGTAACATAACCCTGTCATTATATGTATAAGGAGCACGATTGATTGAGGTGCCCAATAAACACAATTTTGGGATCCAACTACAATTTACTTTTACCTCTTTAACTAATGTCTTCCAACATACATTTTTTTAATAATGGAATTACATTCCGGCCTCTGCTTGATAACGCACATAGCCAAAGCCTCTACGTGACCACAATACGTACCAAACTTATTACAGAATTTAAGAATAAAAAAAAAACTTTAGTACATGAAGATATGTGTACTAAAGATCAACCGACATCCATAGCGTTGAACAATTGAGATCCATGGACACCCCACCTTAGTGTGCCCGATGAGAAGGCAAAGTGATGTCGCCTTCCGCACATCCCCACCGCAGCGCAAACGCCCACGCTTGATCCAAAAACCGGAATGTGGATCGATCCGACGATAGATATGTCGCCGTCTGCGTGGTGATACCAGTCGCCAGGGGTGCATCGCGACGCCAAATGGTCGCCATTGGAGAAGCACCCGGCCCCGACGGAAGAGAGGTCATTGCTCACTTTGTTAGAATGTGTGAGCAAAGACCGATGTCGCCGTGTTGGCGAAGACGGAAATTGACACCGGATCTGCGACCCCATCCTCTCCTCTTCGACCTCTACCTTGGGCACCCCCACCGAATCCGGCCGCCCTCTTGAATTCCAGACGGGCTATGAATCCAACGAAGGGGCGCCATCTCCAATGGAGGAACGCCGGGCTGCCGGGGGATCACCATGTGCTACTGTGGCCGATGATGAAGCAAAGCGAGAGGAGGCCCTTCCGACGGATCGACCCACCGGATGGAACCCCACCACCGCCGCGGCGCGCCTCGCTTGAACTGCTTGGGCGGCGCGGGTGGGTGGACGGGTAGAGAGCGGCGGCGCGTGGTTGGCGGCCATCCGAAGTCGCCCCCGCAGAACGGAACGACGGGGGCTTCCTTAGGGACTTCGAGGCCCATGGTGCCACTAACCGTCGCTGGCCGAAATCGGTCGGGG
Source organism: Hyparrhenia diplandra (assembly GCA_015847255.1). Classification (NCBI taxonomy): domain Eukaryota; kingdom Viridiplantae; phylum Streptophyta; class Magnoliopsida; order Poales; family Poaceae; genus Hyparrhenia; species Hyparrhenia diplandra. The sequence goes on along the minus strand of JADLZK010007620.1, from coordinate 41,522 downwards.
CGGCGGCAGATCCGCCGCCCCACCACCGAAGAAGACCACCGCCCGTCGAAGAGGCCGGCAAAGCCCCCCGCCATCACCGGATCTGGCAGCGAGTAGACCGGATCCGGTCCGGGTGCCGGATCCGCCGCCCGGCCAGCCCGGTGGAGCCGGCTCGCCGCCACCATCCTCCGCCCCGCCGAGCCTCGGGTCCGAGGCGTGGAGATCCCTGCCGCCCCCATCCTTGGGAGCCGGGGGGGGCTTCCGTGGGCTGCCTCCGGCGACGGCAAGGCGCTGGGGAGGTGGTGAGGGGCGGCGCCGGTGGTGAGGGGCCTCTTCCAACATACATGTTGTTGTTTATCGCTTGATCCAATGACCAAGGATGATATCCTAGGACTGCTAGTCTGTCGACATCCTCGCTCTTATGGGTTTCTCTCGAGGCGATTGCTTTGACAACTCCTTTGCTAGTTTGTCTAAAAAGCAATTCTTTATCATGCAAGCACGACTGGCTATCCTTTGGTGGTTTTACTTGTAAACCTCTCTCTTTTTTTCATCAAAGTGTGATATTTTCGTTGTCCTATGCTTATTTGAGGAAGAACTTGAGAGAACCATCCAAGCGGACTCCTAAAACTTTTTTTTTACGAAACTGGAAGGGCTGAAGGGCCCCTACAGAGCTTTATTGAAAGTAAAAAACAGTTCAGAAATTACAAAAGATTACAAAAAGAGAGACAAGAGTTCAAGAGACAAAAAAAGAAAGAAAAAAGATAAAAAGAAATTTGAAAAGTTACAACAGATTTTGAATCCATGAATCAAAAAGTGATTGCAAACTTGGTCTTCACCCATAGCCTGTAGGGAGAGAATCTTTACTTCTTTGCTGAAGATTTCCTTGGCTCTGTCAAGACTGATTGGAATACCCTTGAAGATGAAGTCATTTCTTATCGACCAAATACTCCAACACATCAAAATAGCCACGTTCATGAAGAAATTTGGGTTGGACTGCCCCCGATTTGCTCAATTGCCTGAAATATATCCGATTGATTTTGCAACTGAATGCCTATTGAGTGCAGGCACTGAGAGTTTGAGATGCAAAATGACAGTGAAGGAAAAGGTGTTCCATTGTTTCCTCTCGACCCATCAGGACATAGTACACAGTTGTAAGATTGGAGGTGTATTGTTTTCCTTCTGAGGAGGTTTCTAGTGCTGAGTCTATACTTCAAAAGAAGCCAAAAGAAGACTTTATGTTTACGCCGACAACAGCTTTTCCGACCCACTTGAAAGCTTGAGGAATGATCCTCGTGGCCCATGATATGTTTGTAGGCCTTTGAAGCATAAAGTTGCTACCATTTATAGTCCAAGCATCCTTTTGATCCGAGAGATTTGTACTTTCATCGATTGACTGCGGTTCAAGAAACTGCCGATGAGCTTGAGTTGAGAGGGGAAGATTCACTGTTGAGAAGGGATGCTAAATTTTTGTGTTTGTTTTTGTTTTTGACAAAAGAGTGCAATTAAGGGAACCCTAAAGACAGCAATTGGTGCCTCCAATTGCCATTCCAAAGCATACAAGTGTCCCGAGCCATAATCTGAACCTGGGCCATGTCCTTGAAGAGAGGGAGCAGCTTTGGTATGTCTCTCCACCAAAAAGAATCTTTTTATATATGACTTGGTAATTTTCTATTTGAGTAATGCTTATCCCACACTAGATCCACCCAAGGAATATCTTTCTTGTTGAAGAATTTATCAAGATTTTTGAGCAGCGAGCTTGATTGTGCTTTTCAGTCAATAACACCAAGTCCTCCTTCTTATTTTGAAACACAGACAAGTTTTCAGGCGGCTTTAGGGGGTTTCTTTGAGTTGATATCAGAACTCCTCTACAGACAGTGTTTTCTGAATTTGTCAATTTGCTTAATAACACCCTTAGGGATAGACAAAGCACACATGTAGACGGTTGGGAGAACAGAGAAGACAACATTGGTGAGTTCCAGTTTCCCGGCCTGAGAGAGGAGTGAGGATGTGCATAGAAGTCTTCTCTCACATTTATTGACAAGGGGTAGATAATCCTGGACTCTTGGTTTTGTAATGCCAAGAGGTAGACCCAAATAGGTGAAGGGGAATGTGCCAATGGAGCAACCAAAGGTGTTGGCAAGGTGTGAAACTTTGGCCTTAGGAATGTTTATAGGAACTAGAAAGGATTTATTGTAATTAACCCTAAGGGCAGTTGAGTCAAAGAAAGTCTGGAGGATGGATTTGAGGAAGAAGAGTTGTCTGGCATCTCCTTCCATAATTACAAGTGTGTCATCTGCATATTGAATAATGGGGAAGTCTTGTGAGAGATTTAGGGGAATTGAGAGGCGAGAATGCCCCTATCTTTAGCTTGATTAATGATAGATTGAAGCAAATCAGCAACAAGGACAAAGAGAAGAGGGGAGAGGGGATCCCCCCTGCCTAACCCCTCTCCTGCAGTGAATTGTCTTTCCAGGAACACCATTTAGAAGAACTTTAGAAGTGCCAGAGTCAAGGATGTTGGTGATCCAGGGTAGCCATTGTTGACCAAAGCCTTTTGCTACCAAGAGCAGAGTGATTGCCTCATGCTCAATTTTATCATAGGCCTTTCAAAATCTAACTTTAGATGATGATTTCTTTTTTAGAGTGGTGACACAGGTGAAGGTACTCAAAAGCCCAAGCTAAGCAGTCTTGGATGGTTCTACTTTTAATAATCCCATATTGGTTTTTTTGAACCAGAGGGATGATAACCTTTTGCAATCTGTTGGCAAGCATGTTAGCGATGATTTTCATGGAGCCATTAAGGAGTGAGACGGGTCTGAACTGTGTGCCATCTCTGTCCGCTTCCGACATGTGTGATCTAGCACTTGGGCTAAATAAATACAACAAAGTTTGCATTATTGATTTTTTTTATTAAACTATGCATGAAAAATAATTTGATAATGCATTTATTTGAACAACAAGAGCTGACATATCATATTTTTCAGGGCTTCGTCAGCGACTCCGGCTCACAGTGGCGTTGCATAGCAGAGCCCGACCAAACCCAGATGTCCTGCCAAAGAGGCTCTTGAGTCTTGAGTATTGTTGGGCTCTCTCAACCTGCAACGTCCTTGGCTGCCATTGTTTATGGTGACCAAAATGCGGCTTATGCACACAAATCAACTTCACATGACCAAAATCACAACCGTCGTAACTGCATCATCGCAGACGATGAGACGACAAGAGACGCAAATCACACAAACGTCTTACCAACCCAAGATAGACGTGACTCTCGCTCTCAACCTCCCAAGTCCCAACCAAAACTCTACCGTGTTCTACCCGCCCCCATCTCTCCCGCTTTCCAGACCCGCCTATATATGTTCACGACGCAGCTCATGCTGTCTCACACCATCACATGCACATCAACTCCACGGGAGATATCTGTGAATCCGATTAACCAACGTGGTAGGAAGCCAGGCCAGAGAGTGTCCTGAGACGATCGGAATGGCAGCAGCAGCAGCCGCCATTGTTCGCCGTGGCTTGGCCAGCAGAGCCTCCGTCTCCCTCGCCGTCGTCCTTGTCGCCGTCGTCACCTGCTCGTCGTTTTCTCCCAGCAGCGCTGCCGCCAAGGTGGCACCGTGCTCGAGCCAGACCTTCTCGGGCGAGCACCCCTACGCGTCGTGCGCGGACCTGCCACGCCTCGGGGCCACGCTGCACTACAACTACACGGCCGCTACCAACACCGTGGCCGTCGCGTTCCGGGCGCCGCAGGCCAAGGGCGACGACGGGTGGGTGGCGTGGGGGATCAACCCGAGCGGCCGCACGGGGATGGTTGGCACGCAGGCCGTGGTCGCGTTCCAGCACTCCAACGGCAGCCTCGTTGCGTACCCGACCGTGCTCAGCAGCTACGCGCCGTCCATGACGCCTGCGGCGCCCGAGGACCTGGCGTTCCCGGTGTCGGACGTGGCGGCGGAGTACGTGGACGACGACAAGGAGATGGTGGTCTACGCGACGCTGGCGCTGCCGGCCGGGAAGAAGCAGGGGGGCAAGTTCACCCACGTGTGGCAGCAGGGGACTGCGGTGGTGAACGACGTGCCGGCGGCGCACCCAACCTCCGGGGACAACATCCTTTCCACGGCCACCATCGATTTCAGCGACTGAAGTGTTGGGAGACATACATACGCTTGCGTGTATCCGGCTGCATATATGTTCGTGCATCATCGTGCCCCGTTCTCGTACACCTCACCTATCCAGCTCGCTACGTATTGCCCATATGTATAAGTAGTAATATCTCTCCGTTTATATACATATATATGTCCGTGTATTGCATTGAAAAAAATCTCAACCATTCATTACGTGCGGTTGATGCGTTTTGCAAGGGTTTTCATCCTTTTCGGGGTAACACAACACTGTCATTACAAATATAAGGAGCACGATCGATTCAGGTGCCCAATAAACACGATTGATCCAACTACAATTTACTTTTTTTAGATAATAGATAGTATTTAATACCTGGCTTCATCTACCAACATGTGGAATCACACCAACTATTACCAAAAAAAAAAAAAAAACAAAGGAAAAAAAACCCTAGCGGTTCTATATGTCATCCACGGCATTCTGGCATGCTACAAGACTAAAATATACCGCCAAATGAACAACAACAACATTAAGAAACGGGATAATTATGCTGGCACCAACACTAACAAACCAAGGAGGAATCTTCCAAAAATGACGCCTCCAACAAGAGCATGACATATGAATATGCCATTGTCACCCAACTACGAAGACCAGTGCTGGATTTTCACCCCAAAAGATCTTCAAGGTGCCTAGCGTTGGAGAGAATTGACGACGCCTCTAGCCCACAGGCATGACCGTCGCCTAAACACAACCAATGTCCCATCAGAATCCATGCCGTTACGCCAATGACCTACAAGGAAGGACTCCACCAGATCCAAAACAAATGAGCTCTGGAGGGGTGCACCACCATCATGTGCAGATACAACCTCAGTTGGCGGCGCCAGATGGCCACCGCACACGAGGCCACCCGCACCTCCACGCGCGGTAGCACCACCCCGACCCTAGACCGGTTGGGGACAAGATCTATTGCGTGAACCCCCCGGGATACGACCATCGGCGGGCGCGGCGCGAGCGGCTGCCAATTACGCCTCGAAGCTCGGCCGGCCTCACACCACTAGTCGCCGGGTCTCATCCACCTTTGCTCTCTCCACCGACACCTCACCTGCGTCGCACGTGCTGATCCATCATCTCACGCTGTGCCAGTCATGAGCCACCATAGTGCGGCGCGGCGCCGTCCTTCAGGGGGACACCGGGTTTGACCACCTCCTCCACGGGATGAAGAGGAGAAGGCCGTCGTAGGGCCACGCCGGCGGACATCTTGCTGCCAGCGCCTTATTTGCCCGTGCCGACACCGGCTACCCGGCGCCGCTAATTCCACTGTCGGCGATCCCGGCTCTGGCCGTGGAGGGCCTTGATCTAGCCAGCAACGCCGTGATCGAACGACACGCGGCGTCGGGCGGATCCCGCGGTGAATGGCTCTCTGGCACGGCGGGCCCGCCCAATTGTACACCGCGAATCCACACCTGTGCGTGGACCGCCGCGCCCGGCCCGATCCGACCTTCATCGGCGCACCATCACGTCGCCCGCCCACCACGTGTGAAACACGCGGCGTGCCCTACGATGCTCGCCCAACATCGGTGAAGACTACGCGATCCCCAATAGGGGCGGCATTGAAGCGGGGCCCGGCGATCCGGGCCCGAGACGACCCGAATCCAACCGGCCGGCCTGTTTGCGCCAACGACCAGCTCCCCCGCGACGTCTTGGCGACTTCTGCCGGAGATCCACCGGGGAGAGGAAAGGGAAGACGAGGGCAAAACCCAGCCACCGCCACCGACTGTTGCTGCCGTCTTAGGCAGTGGCAGAGCGGAGGAGGGGTGGGGGCGCGGCCCTTGGCGGTGGTGCAGAGGGTCACCGCCCCCACTACAATTTACTTTTACCTCTTTAGACTAATCTCTTCCAACTTACATGTTGTTTATCGCATGGTCCAATGATGAAGGATGACATCCTTGGATTGATGGCCAATGTCGTCCTCGCCTTGACGGATTCCTCCCAGGCGATTGCCGACCACAATTCCTTTATGGAAAAATTAGGTGTATGGCCCTAGAAAAAAAGTTGTTTAGGTATTTAGCCCTTTTTTCAAACGAATTTAGCTCTATAGCCTCAATTCAAACTTTATTTAGTTGTATGGCCTTCCGTCTAAAATTTAGCCTCCAATAGTGTTAACTCGGTGTAAAAGACCTTTTACCCTTGATAAAAAAAAAAAAAAAAAAGAGTTTTGTTTCATTTTTGTACTGCTGGTTTCCAGGCGTTTATGGTTCTGGAGGCGACCAAGCAACTGAGCTGCTACCTCGGTAAAAAAAACATAATTCTAGTTCAATAAATCTATAAATAGAAAATGTTAGTGGTTGTATGCACTTGATCGAAGCTTGTACTCCTACTTGCTACCGAAAAGTTGTAGGATTCATGGGTCTGGTGAGTACGTAGCTAGTTTCTTTCTCGAGTAAAAAACTGCGAGTTTACACTCCTGGTATAAACTAGGCAGCACTAAGTTACGTAGCACAGGTCAGCAACAGGGTCATTGGCGAAACTCTCGCTCACTCGCTTGGTGCCTGCCTGACTGACTCCAAGGAACACGACAAGCTTCTTGAATTCGTTCTGTACCAGTTTTGCTGATATATGTTCCACGTGTGGCTGACGTCCGTACGTCGTTGGTCTAATTACAACAGAGTTGTGGAGGAAACAAAATGAAACAAAACTCTGTTTTTTTTTTTTTCCATCAAGGGTAGGAAGGTCTTTTTTTATACCGAGTTAACACCGTTAGAGGCCAAATTTGGACGGAAGGCCATACAACTAAATAAAGTTTGAATTGAGGCCATAGAGCTAAATTCGTTTGGAAAAAAGGCCAAATACCTAAACAACTTTTTTCCTAGGGCCATACACCATGTACCTTTCTATCCAAATTCAATTTGCATCGATAAAATAAATCCAAATTTCAGATTCCAGCGAGTAGATGAATAATTGCAATTTTTTTGTGTGTACGAGATTAGAATAACTTAAAAATAACGACATAATTTTTTATTTTGATCAGAAAAATACATGAAAAAGAAAGGAGGTAGACAAATTTGTTGATTTATAGTTAAAGAAGAAAAACAAGAAGACAGGTTCTGTTGACTCTTTTGCTAGTTCGTCTAGAAACAAGCAATTCTTTTGTCATGCAAGAAGAATTAGCTACCCTTTGGTGGTTTACTTGTAAACCTCTCCGTTCTTCACCACATAAATGTGATATTTGCGCTGTCCTAGGCCTCGTTGAGGCGGAACCTGAGAGAAACTGACTAGACCGGTTCTGCAGAGTCGCCCCATCTCGGTCCGTTTCCGACCCGTGTTATGTAGCACTTGGGCTAGAAAAATACAACAAAGTTTGCACTATTGAAATATATTTTATTCAACTGTGTATGAAAAATACTTTGATAATGCATTTAATTGAACAGCAAGAGCTGACATATCATATTTTTCAGGGCTTCATCAGCGACTCCGGCTCACAGTGCCGTTGTGGTAACAGAGGACGCGCAGTGACCTGCCTAGACCGCGGAGGTCTCTCTCCATTTGCTTCTAGCTTGAGCTGTCGATTAGTTTTCTTGTAATCACAATCTCTTGTTAGTTGTTGCCCTTGACCTGCCTAAACTGTTTTATTTCTTTATGTTGTAACTCAAACATTCTCTCAGCCTTAATAAATTCCGTGCAATGCACGTTTGAGAAAAAAAAAACCCGGGTGTCCTACCAAAGAGGCTATTGATTCTTGAGTGTTGTTGGGCTCTCTCAACCTGCAACGTCCTTGGCTGCCATTGTTTATGGTGAAACCTGCCAAAGAGAAACACCATGCTCACAAGTCACAAACAGACCGGTGATCAAATTTTTTAGATGACCTAACGATTTTGTCAATCAGTCAATTATATGAAAATCGACTAGTGTTTCTAGAATTAAAATCCGGCCCGCTTATGCACACAAATCGACTTGGCATGACGAAAATCACAACCGTGTCGTAACTGCATCGCAGACGACGAGACAACCAGAGACGCAAATCACACAAGCGTCTTGACAACCCAGATAGACGTGACTCTCGCTCTCAACCTCCCAACCAAAACTCTACCGTGTTCTACCCGCCCCCATCTCTCCCGCTTTCCAGACCCGCCTATATATATGTTCACGACGCAGCTCATGCTGTCTCACACCATCACATGCACATCAACTCCACGGGAGATATCTGTGAATCCGATCAACCAACGTGGTAGGAAGCCAAGCCAGAGAGTGTCCTGAGACGATCAGAATGGCAGCAGCAGCAGCAGCCATTGTTCGCCGTGGTTTGGCCAGCAGCGCCTCCGTCTCCCTCGCCGTCGTTCTCGTCGCCGTCGTCACCTGCTCGTCGTTTTCTCCGAGCAGCGCCGCCGCCAAGGTGGCACCGTGCTCGAGCCAGACCTTCTCGGGCGAGCACCCCTACGCGTCGTGCGCGGACCTGCCACGCCTCGGGGCCACGCTACACTACAACTTCACGGCCGCCACCAACACGGTGGCCGTCGCGTTCCGGGCGCCGCAGGCCAAGGGCGACGACGGGTGGGTGGCGTGGGGGATCAACCCGAGCGGCCGCACGGGGATGGTCGGCACGCAGGCCGTGGTCGCGTTCCAGCACTCCAACGGCAGCCTCGTCGCGTACCCGACCGTGCTCAACAGCTACGCGCCGTCCATGACGCCCGCGGCGCCCGAGGACCTGGCGTTCCCGGTGTCGGACGTGGCGGCGGAGTACGTGGACGACGACAAGGAGATGGTGGTCTACGCGACGCTGGCGCTGCCGGCCGGGAAGAAGCAGGGGAGCAAGTTCACCCACGTGTGGCAGCAGGGGACTGCGGTGGTGAACGACGTGCCGGCGGCGCACCCAACCTCCGGGGACAACATCCTTTCCACGGCCACCATCGATTTCAGCGACTGATGTGTTGGGAGACATACATACGGTTGCGTGTATCCGTCTGCATGTTCGTGCATCCTTGTGCCCCGTTCTCGTACTTCACTTATCCTGCTCGCTACGTATTGCCCATATGTATAAGTAGTAATATCTCTCCGTTTATATACATATACTATTATCACGCCCGTGCGTTGCTGCGGGACAACTAAAATTTTATAAAAAAAATATATATAGATCGCATGATAAGATAACAATGCTATGAAATTAAACACCGAATATTTAACCAAAGATCAATTCATAGAGGCACCTAGGAAATGGAATTTATATTCTTTATAAATAGAATTGTAAATAATTGGGACATCAGTCTCTAGAACATAGAATAAACACATTCTTAAACTGGGGCAATATTTTTTTTTTTGTCAATGCGATGTGTAGCGCTAGCATGCAGTTCCTAAAATTGAGGTGTCTCAACACATATTCTGCTTGGCATTATAAGCTCCAACAAATATATAAGGTAGTAACCTGCAACCATGACCGTGCTATAATCAGTATCGATACTGATTGAAAGGTAAAAAGCCATTCAACAAACACAATGAGAATGGTAGAGGCCATGGTTTTGAAGAGCTGTAAAGAGATTAAGTTGACTTCCTGTTTGCTCTTGTTCAAGTATTGATTAGTAGAGCATCTTTAATTTTATTTTTTGCGAAAAGGGAGATATATTAAGCATCAGCATAGTACATCCTCCCTATTACAAACTGAACAACGAAGAAAAAAAAAAATTACAATTGAATCCTCAAGATCCAATCTCATCTTCCTCGTCTCGATCTCCAGCTCGCCATCAACACCACCACGACGATCCATGTCCACCTTTGCTTCCGCCAAGAAACACCAAGCATTGGAAAAGCCGCATCATCCATCGCCCGTTATTACCAAGCGAATCGATTCCGTTGAAAGAAAATCGCCAGACCCCTTGGCAAAAGAAAAAAGAGGAAAAAAAAATCCGCCCCCCTTGCAGTCCGAGGACAAACGACCGGGAAGAAACATCCACCGCCGCCCGGAAACCCAGGCGATGAGGAAGAACCACAAACCCATGAGGATTACCGAAGAGCTCACATATACCTGACACCAATTATTCGCCGGCATAGAAGCACGCAGCATCCACCGGTACCCACAAACTTTATTTGCCGTGCCTGTGGCGACGCCACAGCCGGAACCCTAAACTCCATCAGACATGGAGAGACACTAACTCTAAGAACTCAATCTAATAGGGAAAACTTATGGAAAAACAATGGATCCCCACTCCCTTCACCTCCGGCGGATGCCGGAGGGGAAGGGAGGGGACCAACGGTGGTAGAGGCGAGGGCAGCGCGGCGGTGGCGGCTGCTGCCCCTAACTCACAGCAGCCCCTTGTAATTGGCTAAGCTGAGCATCTTTAATTTTAAAATGACTCTATCCACTGTTTGCATAGTAAAAAACTACCTAAAAGCAAAGCTATGCACGAGGCACTGTCAATTGTGGAAGAATTATACATGCTGCCAGTTAAACAAATAAACAGTGGATAGTTAGCACGAGGAATCTTGATTTGCTGGCTTGCTGCAGCCGTGCAACTATCAGAAGTAGCTCTGTAGGCAATGAAGTCAGTCAAGGAAGCATGCTTGACCTCCTGCTAACTATATAAACAGTGGATATCACCAAAAAAACTATATAAACTGTGCAGTTCAAAAACGATTAAAAAAAACCACATCATATGAGAAGTTGGCACTGCTTCTGCTTGCCTGTTGCTGTAAGGCCAAACATAGAAAGAAGCAAAAGCAAGAAGACACAGGTTTTTGAAAAGCCGTTGTTCTAAGCCTTATGAGCAGAGGAGGCACACTGGCCACTGGGCAAGGGACCCTAATTAGATCTCGCAAGCAAAGAACAGGTCAACACATCATCAACCCAAACAGCAACAGACAACTGAACAACACAAAAACTGGCCTTTGCCAAGGGGTGCAGACGAACATGTCTTATTAACAATTTACTAAGGAGAGTGCATCAGGGTGTAAATATGTCATTTTCTTAAATATATATGAAGACCGTCACCTATTGTTGTACTCAAGTGTGCAATATCAAAACACAAATGTAAATTCAGAGCTTTCTAAAAAAAGGTTTTTGTCCAGTTTGTGGATATATAACATTTTTGTCTTTAAAGAAGAGGTCGATCCAGGACAGCAACACACTTGATCTTTCCTAGAAAACAAAAAAATTAACCTTTACAACACATACCATTGATAATGAGCTACCTAGAGAAAGATTAATTCTTACAATTAATCTAAATTGCATCTCAATGTTACACACACTAATTTGTACACATGTTTCTAACTTGATTTTGTGGCTAGACCTCGGAACACCAAGTACTATTTTTTTTGCTAGATCATGTCATTAAAATATTTTTGCAAGATCATTCTTAATAACCCCAAAATGTATTTATTTCATACAATGCACAATGCACATCATATCGCAAGAAAAAGCTGTTAGATCTGGCTGCACCAATCTATCTCAAGCACTTGTCACAACATCTTCACATACACATTCTTGACAGGACGCTTATGATACATCAATTAATTAAGCTAAATATTATATTTTACAAGGTTACTAAATGTGTAATAGAATGCAAAAATCTAGGCATTCAATTGTGGTAAGCATGCCCATAAATTTGGGGAAAATAGGAGAAACCTTACTGATTCATTTTACCTTAGTGTGGCTACTTTAGGTCTCTTCCTACTAATGCTTTCGCAGTCCTCCTCGCCACACAATCATGTAGATCATTGTCTGAAAAAAAACACAATCATGTAGATAGTTGTGAAAGATACATAAGCCATATTTTTCTAAATATCCACAACCATTTTCCTAAATGCAAATTTTAATTAAGGATACAAAACATTTATATGAAAAATGATCAATAGATGAATAGAAAAGGTGCAGGTCTACATTTCACATCATTGGTGTATGTTTTACAAAAAAAAAAAAAAAAAAAAAAAAGAGTAAAATATTAGCTTGCACTCAGCACCAGGTAGCTGACATTAATCCTAAATTTCCAGTCAACAAGCTGGGGCTGGCGGTTTGGTGCTCGCCGGTCGCGCAATCATCAATCCGCCAGGAGAGAGCTCGCCGCAAAACGCATGCACAAAGGAGACCGATATTGCAGTGGAGGGACTGCACACAACTCTGCTTCCGTCTTCGCTGATTAGGAAACGAACAAAAACAAAGGGGCAGCAGTACCGGTCTGATCACGTCGACCAAGAACAAATTGAAACAAAAATCGGCTCTGGAACTGGGACTGCAAAACTCAACTGTAGGAATAGATGTGCCGGTCTGTTCATCGGCGCTGAGAAGCACCTCACCGGTCAAAAGCAAAAGGCAAACCGGATCCCCAGATCGAGATCAATGAAGGGCTAATTAAAGAATGAATCCATCTAGAACTCTCCAAATAGATCACGTACAGGATACTGCTAGAGAAAACCAAAAGGACGAACAACAATAGGTCAAGTCACAAGAACAGAAAATTGAGCGGTCACCAAAACGATGTCGACGGTGGCGATGACACGATTGTCGGCGAGGTGCCGCCACCACCGTTGGCCACACACGGGATCAGCGCCCTTCCTGAGTTCGATCGAGATCACTGCTTGGCCAGGCAGCGATGATAGATTGGAGGAGCATACGCGACGGAAACAGGATACATACCTGAAGAACGCGATCGGCCTCCAGGTTTTTAGCTGCCGCCGCCTGGCCTCCAAGAAAACGGGCGGCTGCGGTCCGCGATGGAGGCGACGTTCTGGTGATGGCTGCCCGAGGGAGAGTGTGTACGGAGGACTTTTTTTTTTTTTTGACAAGAAAACATGTCTTTCATTAGCTTAACAGCACGAAGCTGAAATAACCATTACATTATGAATGGTTACACACTGGAGTGCCTCTAGGAGAGGGCACTCATGGTCATGACTTGGATTAACACATAATCCATTGTAGTCGATCTGATTAGCCTGGATAGAAACTAAGCTTTGCCTAGCTAGAGTATCAGCCATCTGATTACATTGTCTTGGTACCCTGTACGCCTTGACGGGTGTCCCTGCAAGTACGGAGCAAATGATCTCTGTGTAGGGCTTGATTCTCCACTCTGGCGGGTTCGCACGGTCGGCACTGTTGATGTAGTTGATCAGTTGCTGGTTATCTGAGAGAAGGGTAGCATCCTCCATGTTCATCCTGTGAAGTAGTGAGGCTGCCAAAGCCAAACCTGCAGACTCAGCCATGAGAACTGAAGAGGCTCGCCGCATTGCAGCCTTAATAAAAATACTGGTAGGCGGTAAGGTAGATGTGTTGACTAAAAAGATGCCAAGCCCAGCGTCTCTTGGTGTTGGTCCTGGTAGATCCGGTGTGATGGAGGCGTCGGTGTAGCACCTAAATCCCTGCAGAGAGGAAGGAAGTTGGAGGAGATACCTGTCTTGGCCATTGTTGGCCATGTTCCCTTGAGTCGGCTGCTGTGAATGATGGTCATTCACCGGGTTCTGTTGTGAGATGTTTTGCCTTAGCTGTTGTTCCATCCTACTGCTGCTAGGAACTGTTGTACCTGCAATCAAAGAGTACATACCTTGTGGAGTACATGACCGATTTTGGTTGTTATGGCCGCTATGGTACACTGCATTACAGTCTTGACTATCCTGAGGGATGGGTTGGGGAAGCTGGTTGTGAGGAGGACCCGATGGACCTGCATAGAGAGACTGATTACCTTGGTGAGTGCTCATCACTAGTTGTAGTTGCCCACTCGGTGTGCTTATTGCATCAGTTGTGTTGTGGTTCTGTTCATCAATGGCGTGTAAATGATTCTCCATATGTGCTTGAGACACCTTCTGTACCTGAATCGCACTCCATCTTTTCCCCTGGTATCTAAGATCATTTCGAGCTTTCCAAATATACCACAAAGTAAATAAGGTAGTGCGAAGAGTGTGGTCAGTGGGATTAGGTGAAAGCAAGAGAGGTAAAGAAATTTGGATCCCATCCTCAGATGCAGTAATGTTTTGGATAGGGGAGGGAGGTGTTGCATTCGCCCCATACCTGTTTAGGTATTTCACATTGGAAGAAGAGGTGATTGTCATCCTCAATGGCACCGCAATGAGTACAGTGCTTGTCGATGTGTACTGAGTATCTTCCTGCTCTCTCCCCTGTAGCAAGAGCTCTCCTAATAGTCCTCCAAGCAAAGGTTTTGAGAAGAGGGGGAATGGGCTTGCTTTTCCAAACTTTTTGTAAAATATGGTTAACATCTTGGGAAATACTTCTGGAGCCATGGGGAGGAAGGTTGTGGTCCTGTTGGGAGTATAGGTGTGAGTAGATAGCTTTGGCGGTGCAAACTCCATTAGTGGCAGGGGTCCATCTAAGGATGTCCTGGTGATCTGAGGGAACCGCTTGGATGGACTGGATGGTTTGGACAGCTTCAGGGGAAAAGGTTGAGTTTAAGAGTTGTTGGTTCCAGGTATGTGTGTCAGGTAGCCAAAGGTCAGAAATAGTGGAAGGGAGAGGGGAGGTGGTGACAGGTAAAATCAGGTAATCATGAATATCAGTCCAAATGGGGCACCAGGGGGTAGACCAGATGGAGGAGTTGCCAGCATGTATTTGGTATGTGACATTGTCATAGAGATGTTGTCTGACCTGCAAAATAGAAGACCAATAAATAGATTTGGATGTGTTAGTCGGTGCAGTCCAGAAGGAGTTGTTTGGATAATATTTAGCTTTTAGGATGGAAGACAAAAAAGGGTTTTTTTGGGTAGCAACATTCCAGGCCGAGTATACAATTAGACTCTTGTTAATATTTTCCATGTCCCTTATACCCAGACCACCGTCCTCTTTTGATTTGCAGATATCATCCCAGGACCTGTAGTGAATAGGGCTTGTATCTTGTTCCTCTTGCACCCCTGCCCACCAAAAGCGTTTAATAATGGTGTTAATTTTTTCAATAAAAGTTTTTGAAAATAAGACCGTAGACATATAATAAATAGGGATGGAAGAAAGCACAGACTTTATGTATTGCAATCTCCCAGCATGGTTGAGCTTGTTTGCCTTAATAGTACCAAGTTTTGCCAGAAACTTACCATATATAAAATCATAGGCCTTGTTCTTATCTCTATGAGAAAAAATCATTGGGTGGCCAAGGTGCATGGTATGTGGCTGTAGGTCCTGGACTGGAAAGATGGCTTTGATGCTATTCCTGGTAGAATTAGGCACATTTTTTGCTAAAATAAATAGATGATTTTTGTAGGTTAGGTGTCTGACCTGATCGGTTGCAGAAGTCGTAGAGGATTAATTTGATTTGTTGCGCTTCTTGCACGTTGCCTTACCACATAAGATTAGATCATCTGCAAATAGAAGTGAATGGATGACCGGGCCACCTTGCCCTAAGGAGACACCTGTTAAATTATTGGATTGTAGAGCGTCCCTGCAATCTAATGGAGAGCTCGTTAATAGCAATGACAAACAAGTAAGGTGAAAGAGGGCAGCCCTGTCTTAGACCCCTTTGAGAGGAGAAGAAATTAGTAGGTTCATCATTAACAAGGATGGCAAATTGAGGTGAAGAAATGCAAGTGAAAATAAGGTTAATGAAGGCATCATTGAGACCTAACCTGCGAAGCGCACCTGCAATAAAGTTCCATTCAAGCCTGTCAAAGGCTTTAACAAGGTCAACTTTTAACATAAAAGCATGTTCCTTCCAACCTTTAAGATTGAAGGAGTGAATAATTTCCTGCGTAATAATGATATTTGAAGAAATGTGTCGATGGGCTACTAAGGCAGACTGTGCCTGATCAATGTAACCTGGAAGGTGGTGCTTAAGACGATTTGCCAAAGACTTGGTTAGCACTTTGTAAATAACATTGCAAAGACTAATAGGCCTAAAGTCTTTTTGGGGTGGTAGGCTGGCAAATTTTTGGAATGAGAGTAATAAAAGTTTGATTTATATCCGGAGGCAAGAGAGCATGAGAGTAGAAATCTGTTATCACTTTGTAGATGTCATCTTTAGCCCATGGCCATGCCGCTTTGTAGAAGGCAGCGTTAAGTCCATCCGGTCCTGGTGCCGCGTTGCTTCTCATGTCCTTAATGATCTCATGAATTTCTTTGCAAGGAGGGTGTGGAATAGGTGTACCTGAAATGGTGCGCAAGCTGCACTGCCTCTTCTTCCAAGTTCTGTTGAGTGATTGGGTCATGAATTTCCTGCAAGTTAGGGGTAGAGTAGGTGTACCTAAAAACTTCATTTTGTTGTGCAGCTCGTTCTTCTTCATTGCCTTGATCAACAGGCTGGGAGAGGTTGGGGTGCGTGAGGTGGTGGGGTCGGGTGAAGGGGTGAGATCGGGTGTAGTTATTTTGGGAGGAGAAAATGGTTGAGAAGTAATCTACCAAAGTGTTAGCTAACTGTTGAGGAGTGGTGGATTGGGAGCCATCTGGGTTTATGAGGTAGCTGATCCTATTTTTCCTATTCCTTTTGATAATAGACTTGTAGAAGAAAGCTGTGTTTCTATCTCCCTGTCTAGCCCAATTCTTTTTGGCTCTCTGGATGTGGTAGGTTTCCTCTTTAGCAATGAGGTCCTGGTGTTTTTGGTGGAGCTGGTGTTGGAGAGAGTGATCTTGTTGGGATGGGTGCAAACGTTGCTGGTCAAGGATACAATTTTCAATCTGAGATAGAAGATCACTATTTTTTGGTTTCTTTCTTCTCCATCTCTTGAGATCTGCAGCAAGATACTTTGTTTTCTGCGAAAAAAACACGGTTAGATGAACGATTCCAACTTTCCCTAGCAATCTCATGGTATTCATTGTCCATAAGCCACCAATTTTCAAACCGGAAAGGTTTATTAATGCGGGGCGTTGGGAATTTAGCATCGCAAGGATGGGCGCGTGGTCGCTGTACATCATGGGAAGATGGTAGATGGTAGTTTTGGGGTACGCCAAACACCACTCTGCATTTCCTAAACAACGATCAAGCCTTTCATAAGTAGGAACAGAGGAAAAACGTTTATTAGTCCAGGTATATGCCGGCCCACTATAACCTAGGTCAAAGAAACCACATTGTTTAACATACGCACAAAAATCAGCAATACGATTAACATCAGGAGCACTAGGGCCTAACTTCTCATTAGCATGCATAATGTCATTGAGATCACCCATATAGAGCATAGGAAGGTTATTATTCATCTCAACAAAGTCTAAAACCTTTTCCCAAATGACAGAAGTATTACGGTGGTGGGGATCACCATAAATACAAACAAGACCATATTGCCTCATAGTAGTTTTATTTGTACAGAAAGCAAAGATGAAGTGGTGATTATGATCAAAGATATTAACATCTACTTCATCTGTCCACATCAGCCAAAGGCCACTAGATTGGCCTTGGGCTGGAACAATAAACGCATCATTGAGATTGAAGTGGTTTTTGAGGTTGGTTTTAGTTATTCTAGAATTACGAGTTTCTGAAATGAAGCATACTTGGGCCTTAGTCGAACGAAGAAGACGGGCGAGGTGCGCCATGGTGGAGCTGCTGAGGCTCCCGCCTGAGCCTCGACAATTCCATGCTAGGTGCGTAATGGCGTCGGGATCGCCTTGGCGTCCAACGTCGGCGCCTGAACTGATGGCCGTTGGAGGTGTCGATGCCGAGTGGACTGGGAGCACCGGATGAGCACCAGCACCCAAACGCAGCGATCCGACAGCAGGCTGGATGATGGAAGGCAAGTGAGGAGGAGCAGGAGTGGGCGGCAGAAGAGCTGCAGCCGGAAGGTCAGGAGGAGTTGTTGGAGGTGGAGGATCGGGTGGCACCTCCTCTAGGGGATGGGAAAGCGGCAAGATTCTGGGGCAGATATGGCCAGGCTCTAGGCTGTGCTACTGACGGGAAGGGTGAGGGTGAGAACACTGTGTGCTATCGCTGGACAACGCAGACTCCACGAACACAGGCTCCATGAAGCTGGTCGGCGCTCCTAGCTGAATCGGTGAACGCGATGCACCACGGACGGAGGCAGGTCGATCTGCAGGTAAAATGGGAATTGGAGGTGGAATTGTGTGGATTGGAGGCGGATTGGGTCGGATTTGGGGATGGATTAGAAATTGGGGAAAGATTCAGCAGTGGGGAAGAAGGTGATGGGGATGGAGTTGAGAGGATCTCACCGCAGGGGCCCACGAGGGGATCCAAAACTAGGATCGATCTGAAGCTGGGAAGGAGGCGAATCAGATGAGTGGCAGGGCAGCTAGGATTAAATGATCACGGGATTAGGATCTGGGAGGATAGGAAGGAAGAAGGTTGGTCACGGCATGTCGCCAATACTACAAAGAGCGTTCCACTCCATTGTATGATCGTTGAGGTGGCACTCCTCGCCTCTTGTACGGAGGACGTTGGTCACGACGAGGGAGGCCAGTGCGAGGAGATCGCAGAGGACGTGGGTCGCGATGAGCGAGGCCACGGTGATTGCTATCTTTCCTTATTACTATTTTTCCTTGCGTGGGTCCTTTTCTTTCTACGTAGGGGTGGCGTTTAGCGAATATTATCGATCGTGGAGGCGTGATTAGTGGCATTATTTGGGCCAGGCCAGCGAGGAGATCGCGGAGGACGTGGGTCGCGATGAGCGAGGCCACGGTGATTGCTATCTTTCCTTATTACTATTTTTTCCTTGCGTGGGTCCTTTTCTTTCTACATAGGGGTGGCATTTAGCGAATATTGATCGGTGGAGGCGTGATTAGTGGCATTATTTGGGAAGCAAAATTTGCGGTCGCCGCGGGGGGCGATAGAGACGACGGAGGCGGGATGTCGCACGGAGCGCAGAGAGGCGGTTGAAAATTTTTACCAAGACAAAAAATGTCCCCTTTCCATCCTTTATAGGTAGTAAAGATGTCCGTGTATTGCATTGAAAAAATCTCAACCATTCATTACGTGTGGTTGATGCGTTTTGCAAGGGTTTTCATCCTTTTCGGGGTAACACAACACTGTCATTACAAATATAAGGAGCACGATCGATTCAGGTGCCCAATAAACACGATTGATCCAACTACAATTTACTTTTTTTAGATAATGGATAATATTTAATACCTGGCTTCATCTACCAATATGTGGAATCAGGCCAACTATTACCAAAAAAAAAAAAAAAAAAAAAAAAAACCCTAGCGGTTCTAAATGTCATCCGCGGCATTCTGGCATGCTACAAGACTAAAATATACCGCCAAATGAACAACAAAAACATTAAGAAACGGGATAATTATCTTTGGCACCAACACTAACAAACCAAGGAGGAATCTTCCAAAAACGACGCCTCCAACAAGAGCATGACATATAAATATGCCATCGCCACCCAACTCACGAACCGGTCTTTGGATTTTCACCCCAAAAGATCTTCAAGGTGCCCAGCGTTGGAGAGAATTGACGACGCCTCTAGCCCACGAGCATCACCGTCGCCTAAACACAACCAATGCCCCCATCGAGAATCCATGTCGTTACGCCAATGACACGCGAGGAAGGACTCCACCAGATCCAAAACAAATGAGCTCCGGAGGGGTGCACCACCATCATGTGCAGATACAACCTCGGTTGGCGGCGCCGAATGGCCACCGCACACGAGGCCACCCGCACCTCCACGCCTTGATAGCACCACGGACCCTAGACCGGTTGGGGACAAGATCTATTGCGCTAACCCGGACTCGACCATCGGCGAAGCGACGCGAGCGGTGGCAATTACGCCTCGAAGCTTCGGCCGGCCTCACACCACTAGTCGCCGAAGTCTCATCCACCTTTGCTCTCTCCACCCACCTCACCTCCTCGCAGCGTCTTGATCCGGTCATCTCCGCGTGCCACCGTCATGAGCCACCATAGTGCGAGGCGGCGCCGTCCCCTTCGGGGACACGGGTTTGACCACCTCCTCCATGGGATGAAGAGGAGAAGGCCGTCATAGGGCCCACGGCCGGAGGCGGGCCGCTTCTTTGCCCTGTCGTCGTCGACACGGGCGCCGGCGCCGCTAATTCCACTTGTCGACGTCCCGGCTATGGCCGTGGAGGGCCTAGATCTAGCCAGCAACGTGATGATCGAACGACACGCGCGGCGTCGGGGCGGATCCCGCGGTGAATGGCTCTGGCGGCGCAGCGGCACCGCCACGCCACAGCGAATCCACGTGCGTGAACCCGCTCGATCGCCCGACCCGATCCGACCTCCATCGGCGGCGCATTATCACGTTGCCCGCCCACCACGTGTGAAACAGCGCGCGTGCCCTACCGATGCTTTCGCCCAACATCGGTGAAGACTACGCGATCCCCAACGAGGGCGCATTGAAGGCGGGGCGGCAGATCGGGCCCGAGCGGTTGAATCCAACCGCCGGCCGGGTTCAGCCAACGGCCAGCTCCCATGCCGACGTCGTCGGCGACTTGCTAGAGATCCACCGGGAGAGGAAAGGGAAGACGAGGGCAAAACCCGACCACCCCACCCGTATTCTTCGCCGTCTTAGGCGTGGGCGAAATGAGGAGGCGTGGGGCCCCTTGGCGGTGATGCGAGAGGGTCACCGCCCACTACAATTTACTTTTACCTCTTTTAGACTAATCTCTTCCAACTTACATGTTGTTTATCGCATGGTCCAATGATGAAGGATGACATCCTTGGATTGATGGCTGATGCCGTCCCTCGCCTTGACGGATTCCTCCCGAGGCGTTGCTTCACAATTCTTTTTATGGGAAAATTAGGTGTATGGCCCTAGAAAAAAAGTTGTTTAGGTATTTGGCCCTTTTTCCAAACAAATTTAGCTCTATGGCCTCAATTCAAACTTTATTTAGTTGTATGGCCTTCTGGTCTAAATTTAGCCTCCAATGGTGTTAACTCCGGTGTAAAAAGACCTTTTACCCTCGATGAAAAAAAAAATAAAATAGAGTTTTTGTTTCATTTTTATACTGCTGGTTTCCAGGCGTTTATGGTTCTGGAGGCGACCAAGCAACTGAGCTGCTACCTCGGTAAAAAAAAAAACATAATTCTAGTTCAATAAATCTATAAATAGAAAATGTTAGTGGTTGTATGCACTTGATCGAAGCTTGTACTTGCTACTGAAAAGTTGTAGGATTCATGGGTCTGGTCAGTACGTAGCTAGTTTCTTTGTCGAGTAAAAAACTGCGAGTTTACACTCCTGGTATAAACTAGGCAACACTCGCGCTCGCTCGCTTCGTGTCTGCCTGACTGACTCCAAGGAACACGACAAGCTTCTTGAATTCGTTCTGTACCAGTTCTGCTGATATATGTTCCACGTGTGGCTGACGTCCGTACGTCGTTGGTCTAATTACACTAGAGTTGTGGAGGAAACAAAAATCTATACCTATACCTATACCTACTAATAAAGAGAGAAAATTTCCGTCATCCACCCTATCTTTCGTCCAGCCTTCTAGAAGCGTAGTCCCATACGATTTGCATCTGGTGGCTAGACCTGCCGTTGCACGCGTGAAATTTCGTCTGGCTCCTCCCTGTCCGTAGCTGCAAAGCCTACTCTGATGAATTCGAGTCCAGCAGGAAGTAGAAAACCAAGCAATCTCTTCAATCCAAAAATACAATCCAAATCCAAATCAAACTCCCAGATACCATTACATATAAATCCAAATCAAGGTCGTCGAGCTTGCCAACCAAGGCCGACGTCCCCACGACGGGTGTTCTCGCCCACCGAGGTTGGAGTGCGAGCGGCCGCCGTGCTCGCGCGAGGCCGGCGTACCACCCTGCCCCCCACTGGCATACACCTTCGAGGTTAGATTAGGCCTCCCCGGCCGATTCAGATCCTGCCGTGGGTTTTAATTAAGGATAGCAACGCCGGCTAACAGCCATGCTGCTGCTCCATGCATCCCGGCATCCGGTGGCGTATCCGCCACCACGAGTCATGCATGCATGAGCAGCGGCGGGGATGGTCACCGATGGTGTGAGGGAACTAGGAGGGAAGAGATCGAAGTGGGTGGACTTGAAGCGGGCTTGCACCAGGTGCAATGGCGATGGTGTGGATGGGAGCCTCCGTGTCCGTGCGGGAGAAGGGGACGAATGGACAAGAGAGCTAGGACCTAGGAGCGTCTGCAGCTCAGCAACAAGGAAAAAGCTTCCACTCCCACCTGTTTCCTTTACCCTTCTTCCACAACGTTTGGCTACTTCTAGGCACTGGTTTATTTCTTACATAAAAACATCTCCAAAAAGTAATCTATTTTATATTCTCTCTGTCCAAAACTAAAATAAAATAAGTTAGCATTCAAGAATACAGCAGAAAAACCAAGACAAAAGTAAACAATGATAGTATTGCCCCTATACAAATGTTTTAGTATGCCTGCGAACTATGTACATGAGGGCTACCGAGTGAGGACTTCATATCTAATCCTTCCAATATAACAATCCTTCTTAGCTACAGTGGTTGACGATGGATAGTATAGAATCTAAACTATGATAAATTATTATAAAAACCATAATAAATTTTAATAAATAATTCTACGTAAGGCAAAGTGGGGCAAAATAATCTATTAAGATTATAATTTAATTCAGTCTTAATAATACACTGTCATATTGTCGCAACAACGTTAAGATTATTTTTATGTATTTTTTATGTCATGGTTATCACAAAATAAATTATAAGTTTAAATTAACAAAAGAGAAACATAAATGGTCTATAAATATATTTTTTGTGTCCCGTTGCAACGCACGGGCATATTTGCTAGTGAAACAAAACTCTGTTTTTATTTTTTTTTTCCATCAAGGGTAAGAAGGTCTTTTTATACCAGAGTTAACACCGTCGGAGGCCAAATTTGAACGGAAGGCCATACAGCTAAATAAAAAAGTTTGAATTGAGGCCATAGAGCTAAATTCGCTTTGGAAAAATGCCAAATACCTAAACAACTTTTTTTCCTGGGGCCATACACCTAATTTTTTTATTCTTTTTTATTTTAGATAGAAGAATTGTTTCTTCTATCTAAAATAAAAGAATGTACCTTTCTATCCAAATTCAATTTGCATCGATCCAAATTTCAGATTACAGCAGTAGATGAATAATTGTAAATTTTTGTGTGTACGAGATTAGAATAACTTAAAAATAACTAACATAATTTTTTATTTTAATCAGAAAAATACATGAAAAGAGAAAAGGAGGTTGAAAAATTTGTTGATTTATAGTTAAAGAAGAAAAACAAGAAAACAGGTTCTGTTGACTCTTTTGCTGGTTCGTCTAGAAACAAGCAATTCTTTGTCATGCAAGAAGAATTAGCTACCCTTTGGTGGTTTACTTATAAACCTCTCTATTCTTCACCACATAAGTGTGATATTTGCGCTGTCCTAGGCTTCGTTGAGGCGGAACCTGAGAGAAACCGACTAGACCGGTTTTGCGAGTCGCACCATCTCGGTCCGTTTCTGACCCGTGTTATGTAGCACTTGGGCTAGAAAAATACAACAAAGTTTGCAGTATTGAAATAAATTTTATTCAATTGTATATGAAAAATACATTGATAATGCATTTATTTGAACACCAAGAGCTGACATATCATAATTTTCAGGGCTTCATCAGCGACTCCGGCTCACAGTGCTGTTCGCGTAGTAGAGGACGCCGCAGTGATCTGCCAGGACTGCGGAGGTCTCTCCATTTGCTTCTAGCTTGAGTTGTTGATTAGTTTTCTTGTAATCACAATCTCTTGTTGCCCTTGGGCCATGGTAATCCTTGGATTACTGATGTTTTATTTGTTTGTGTTGTAACTCAAACATTCTCTCAGCCTTAATGAAATCCGTGCAATGCACGTTCGAGAAAAAAAAAAAAAAAACTCAGGTGTCCTGCCAAAGAGGCTAGATTCTTGAGTGTTGTTGTTGGGCTCTCTCTACCTGCAACGTCCTTGGCTGCCATTGTTTATGGTGAAACCTGCCAAAGAGAAACACCATGCTCACAAGTCACAAACTGACCGATGATCAATTTTTTTTAGATGACCTAACGATTTTGTCAATCAGTCAAATTATATGAAAATCGACTAGTGTTTCTAGAATTAAAATCACACAAGCGTCTTACCAACCCAGATAGACGTGACTCTCGCTCTCAACCTTCCAACCAAACCTAACGTGTTCTACCCGCGCCCCCCCACCACTTCTCTCCCGCTTTCCAGGCCCGCCTATATATGTTCACGACGCAGCTCATGCTGTCTCACACCATCACATGCACATCAACTCCACGGCGCGATATCTGTGAATCCGATCAACCAACGTGGTAGGAAGCCAGGCCGGAGAGTGTGTCGTGAGACGATCGGAATGGCAGCAGCAGCCGCCATTGTTCGCCGATCCGTCTCCCTCGCCATCGTCCTCGCCGTCGTCACCTGCTCATCGTTTCGTCCGAGCAGCGCCGCCGCCAAGGTGGCACCGTGCTCGAGCCAGACCTTCTCGGGCGAGCACCCCTACGCGTCGTGCGCGGACCTGCCACGCCTCGGGGCCACGCTGCACTACAACTACACGGCCGCCACCAACACCGTGGCCGTCGCGTTCCGAGGCGCCGCAGGCCAAGCGCGACGACGGGTGGGTGGCGTGGGGATCAACGAGCGGCCGCACGGGGATGGTCGGCACGCAGGCCGTGGTCGCGTTCCAGCACTCCAACGGCAGCCTCGTCGCGTACCCGACCGTGCTCAACAGCTACGCGCCGTCCATGACGCCCGCGGCGCCAGAGGACCTGGCGTTCCCGGTGTCAGACGTGGCGGCGGAGTACGTGGACGACGACAAGGAGATGGTGGTCTACGCGACGCTGGCGCTGCCGGCCGGGAAGAAGCAGGGGAGCAAGTTCACCCACGTGTGGCAGCAGGGGGCTGCGGTGGTGAACGACGTGCCGGCGGCGCACCCCACCTCCGGGGACAACATCCTTTCCACCGCCACCATCGATTTCAGCGACTGATGTGTTGGGAGACATACATAAGCTTGCGTGTATCCGTGTCCGTCTGCATGTTCATGCTTCATTGTGCCCCGTTCTCGTACCTCATCTATCCTGCTCGCAATGTATTTGCCCATATGTATAAGTAGTAAGTATCTCTCCGTTTATATACATATACATATACCCAATATATATGTTCCTGTGTTGCATTGCAAAAAATTACCAACCATTCATGACAAAAGCTATCAAACGACAAACGTTCATAAAAAATGACTGTGGCAATAGTTTATGTTTATTTATATTTTTGTCCTTTCTTTTCTATAAATTTTAAAAAAGTTGTATGATGTCCATGATATTCATAGAAATATTTCCTCGTAAATATATATCATAATTCTTTCATTAGAATCCCATCTATTGATCCAAGTTGAATATGTTATAATAAGTACTTCATCTATTCCAAATTAAGTTGTTTTTTTTAACTTTTTTGGTACATTCGTTCTACTATGGATCTAGATATATAACAAAATAGATAATAAAAAAAAAAAAAATCGATTTATAATTTAAAACAGAGGGAGTAAATCAACAACTTAGTGCTTAGAAATCTTTGTTTTTTTTAGGGAAAGGTCAACTATTCAAAGACCCATAATATTGCATTTATCATTTATTTCTTGATGAATATAAAACAATTTACAACGAAATACATAATCAAGCTTGCGTCCGTGGCATATCCGTTTGAGATGATGATCATGATGGAATTTATGGCTTTTTCAAGGTTTCTTGTCTCCCATCATTGAAGTTGGAGTAGTTTGGTTTATTTTTATAATGAGAGGATGTAGCTTGTTTTAGTATCATTGAAATTGTCTTTGCTGCAAAAAAGAAAAAGAAAAACATGGTTTGAGGACTAAAACGGTGCTTAATAGTGAAGTGCGACAATGTTGTGCATGTGCTTAATAGTTAAGTTAAAGTATGACTACTCTATAAGTTAATTAATGAGTTAAATGCACCAGCCGTCCTCAAACTTGTATGTCTGTGTCATATAGGTCCATAAACTTAGAAAATGCATATTTGGGTTCCTAAACTTGTTAAACGGTGCACCGTAGGTCCATACCGGCCATGTGTACATTTTATGCTGACATGGCATGCTTGCATGATATGAGATGTTTTATTAACCCTCAGTTTTATTTTCTCTTAAAAAATAGCACTCCCTTCTCCTCCCTCTCTCTCACCTCCCGCATAGCCCAGGACTAGCACAGACAGAGGATCAACCACCTTCACGAAGGAGAACAACAGCTGCTACTGCTCCACGATGGCATCCTAGGAGGAGAAGAAGCGCGTGATCATTGAGTCCATGAACCGACGGGACCCGCTGCGCAGCCTCAACCATGTGACAAGGAGAACGTGAGGAACTGAGGATTAGCCTGCATGTCCTACTCACGCTCACACCATGCAGGACGCCTTGCCTTTCCTGGTCGTTCAGCAAACTGCTAATGCGACGACGGTAGATCCACAAGCGTCGAGCATCATGGCGCGCGCGAGCTGCAGAAGGCGCGCGGCGCGCGACCGTGCGCTAGTCGATCTGCCTCGTTTCGCCCGGCCTCGGCGCCTCTCGAACCGTCTCCAATAGTCGGTTATTTGGCTACCTAGATGTGGCGTGGCAAGGAAAAAAGTAGGAGAGAGAGAGTAGTCACTAGCTACCCGCAAATAGCTAGACTATTTCCGCGTGCCCAAGAATATGTGAGAATAGCATGTGGGTCCAACAATATAAAATAGTCTTTGTTCTTGTCTCTCACTTCCACATCGGCCCGACTACGTACCTAGCACTAGCTATTACCACTGCGGGCGCCCTCGGCGATAATGACTAATGACAGGGCACTGAAAGCGATGCGAGACACGACCAAGAGCTCCATCTGCGCATGTCTAGGCCTCATCGTGCCCCGTGCGCACTTGCATGTTCAGCTCCCCGCCCCAGCCTTTCCCGTCGGCGTCCCGATCCGCCCGGCCGCGATTAGGCGGCATTGTAGCTGACGAGCCGCGTCCATGGCGGCGGCCGCGCGGCGCCACTCACTATGGGCGCGAAGCGGCGGTCGGCTTGGCGATGTCCTCCTGCGGGATATAGCGGCGGGCGAGCCAACCCGACACGGCGCTCTCGGTGCACCGCCCATCTGTTGACTCTTTTGCTAGTTCGTCTAGAAACAAGCAATTCTTTGTCATGCAAGAATAATTAGCTGCCCTTTGGTGGTTGTCGGTGTTTTGAGAACCGGGGTATCCCAAGCACCGGCAATGATTTATAAGGCTGTCGCGCTCCCCTGATGATGGCGTGTGCTGTGGAAGACGAAGAGTTTATCTGGTTCGAGCCATGGGGCCCCTACGTCCAGCGGTGGTGTCATTTTAGTGTTACCTCGCACCAAAGTGCACAAGAACCAAAGCGATTACAAGTAATTTCGGGAATGAAGAAGAACTTCAATCCTGGGGTGAGATGACTAAGTATGAAAACCTAGAAAAGGGGATCCCTTCTATGGTGGCATTACTCCCCCTTTTATAGTGTAAAGGAGAGATAATGTATACAATACGTGTCGTGTACAAATGCTAAGGTGTCTACCGCCTCGGGCCATAAGCGTACCAAGCCTCGAGCCCGAGCCTCGGGTCCCCGGAGGGGATGCCCTAGTGTGGGACGCGTGTCTTGGTGTCCCCGCGTCCGTGTCCGTCGCCTCGAACGGGGGATAACCCGAGGGTCTAAAGGGATCCTCCGATCCCATCGCGATTCTTAAGCTTCTTTGGGGCGGCGTCGCGTGTGGTGTCGATATCCCGAGGGTCCTTGGACCCGTGTCGAGGAGTTGAAGCTGCAAGCAAATGAAATAGTGAAGTTGTGTTTCCCTGTGTAGGGTGACGTGTGTGTAATCGCTCCCTTCACGTCCCATCAACGGGGGATGCGAGGAGATAACGGGGGGATTGGATCGTTAGGGCAATCGATTGCCACTGTTACCACATCGTGGAAAACAGACATTAAATGCGGCTGTTCCCCACTACCCGGTTGGGCTTCCCAAGGTGTGCCCGAGGTCGTTTACCCAGAGAAAGAGGGAAAAGCCACGGTCTGGACTCTCTTACCCTCGGGCGAGGCGGAGAAGTCTCGCCCGAGAGCCATGGTCCTCGGGCGAGGCGGGAATTGCCTTTAGGGAGCACATGTCCCTCGGGCGGCGGAACTTTGCCCCCTCGAGGCTCCGCCCCTTCGGGTTAGGGAGCAGATTTTGGCGAGAGTGGGCGTATGGGGGTGATGTTGTGTTGTCATGGGTCGATTTGGTCCATAAACCGATGGGGTATGTAACAAGCTGTTATGTAGTTTGTTTTTTTCTAGTCCTCCTTCTCCATACTAACGTTGGTCCCAACGGCTCTTTTTATTTTTATTTCTATAACTCCTCAAGTTTCACCACGGGCCCTTACGGCCTGGCTAGGGGGTTGTCTTGGCAAGTTGGGCCTCGTTTAGAGGAGTATGCGGAGATAGGCTGCTTTGGGCCTTTAATTGGGCCAAAAGGATGTCCCGTGCATTAAGTCCTTCTTTGTCAATTTGTTGGCGGGGGCCGTCCTTAGATCCTTCCGGCTATTTCTTAGCCCATGATACGTCTTGGGTTTTACCGTCGGTGTCGTTTTCCCACCGGTCCATCTTCCTCGGGCCCTTAGGCCATCTGCAGTCCGCCTTGGGCCTACTTTACTTGTGGGCGATTATTTTCGTCCCCGACAAGATAGCCCCAGAGCCCCGAGGGAGTAGGATGACCGTTCGGAGGTTGGTAGTTGCCTTTAGTCTTTGGTCTACTTTTGGTCTCGGGACGGCGCACCCGTTAGGTGTAGCCCAGGCCTCTCGAGGAATGCCTAAATTCCTCGGGAGGGCTTTTCTTCGTGGGTAAGATCCGAACTACCCACTAAATTGCGCAAAATGCGAGGGGTGTCCGAGGTGCGGGGGCAGTCCGAAGCCCGCGCTTATATGCGCAAGGTCGATCCGGACCTCCTGTCTTTTTACTTACGCTCCTCTGTCACCCTTCCTGGAAGGGAGGAGGAGGGGAGTCGTGCCATACCGCCACGTAGCGAGCATGGCATACCCCATTGAGCGTTGTAACAAATCTAAGCGGAGTGCCCGTGCCCCCGCCCGAGGCAGAGTCGGCCGTGTGGTCTAGGGCGCATCCATGAGAACTCTCGGGCCTCTTAGCGGATCCTCGGGTCCCGACAAACCGGATCCCGAGGGCCCGGCGGGCCTCTCACGGATGGGACATCTCTATAAGTGGTTACCGTAAGTCTTAGATACGTCCAAGAAATCCCGAGCTCCCGAGAGCTCGGGCTCGGCCGGTTGTGCATTTCCCTTTGGTCCCTTGCTCGGTTATCCCTGAGCATTTGTAGAAACCGGGGGCCCGGCTTTAGATCCTCCGGATCGCACGCGGGGCGCATGGCCCGGCATTCCCTCCGGGGATTACGGATTTGCGGTGATGTTTCGTCCGCCCGAGGGCTCGGAGCGCTCCCGGGGAGACATTTGAGTTCGAACAACGGGTGACATTTTTACCCCCTCGGGTCGGGGCGCGTTGGCACGCCTTTTCACGTTACCTCGAGGAGGTGACCGTTCGTGTTCGATGGGACGGCTTGGCGTGGTGCGGCGCAGAGTCCGCTGCTTGCGTGATAATCGCGAGGGCCCACCGGCCGCATGGGGCTCTTCGCGGATCCGCTTGGTTGGTCTTTCGCCGCCCGGTTGGGCTAACGACGGTTTCCCATCCCCTTATATATTTGGGGTTTAGCGCGGCGCGTCTGGCTCCCCTTCATCTCCTTTGCACGTGCTAGTCCCCTTTGCTCCTTGCCATTGCCAAAAGCGAGAGGGAAGAGATCATAGAGAAGGAAGGAGATAAGTGAAAAGTGGGGGGCAGTCGCACTTACTTGCCATTGCTGCTCCCGTCGCGGTGGTTGCCGTGAAGAGGCGATGACGTCGCAGGAGATGGAAACCACTCCTCTCCTTGATCCTCTCCCTTGGCCGCGGTCATCGGTGGCGAGGCGAGTTGCGGCGGCTGGTGGATGAGGGTCTTCTCTGGCGTAAATGCGGATGATGTGCGGCCGGGAGTGGGCGGGTTCCCCGCGCGTCTCATGATGAGCCGCATCCTCCATCGGGTATGTCGTAAGTATGATGGATTACCATAGGCGAGGTTCGGTGTGCCGGCGAGTCGGTTCATGCGCGGCGATTCGCATTGGTATGGAGTCGAACTCCATCAGATTCCACCTAATTCGATTGCCCAGGCATTGATATCTGTGGCCCTCTGTGAGGGTTTCTTGGGAATCAAGCCCCATTGGGAACTCTGGAGGTGGTTCTTCAAGGGGGAGTTAAATACCACGAGCAGGGCCACGGCTCACCGCGACGGGCGTGCGGGCTGGATCTTGCGTCATCCAACCGTCCTTTCGACAAGCACGGGGGTGACCGAGCGGAGGAGTATATCCTTTCGCGGCTTACGGGTTCAAACAAGGGGTGGTAGGAAGAATGGTTCTACCTTGAAACGGCGGAGGGGGTTTTTTCGGCATACACCGGGAGTGTGATAAGAGTGAAGCCTGATCACGGCATTATGGGCGCCGCAGCGGGAGCATCATCATCTGGATGCCCTTGCCATCCGCCATCCGTCGGCCGTGACCGTGATGTGAATGCGGTGGCGGTTGTGGCTGCTTTCTCTCGCCGTCAGGTCCTCCCGCTCATGGAGAGGCGGCTCCACCTCGGCGGATGACAAAGGAGGCCAATCTATCCGGCACTTTCGGATGGTATTCGGAGATCTTGCGGGTGAGGCCACGAGGCGCCCGGGTTCGTATGTTTACGGGCGACAAGACTCCCAAGACAATCCCGGGGATCGCGATGCGTCGGACTCGGGATACATCTCTGTGGTAAGTCTTGCACCGCCTATTCATCGTGTGTTTCATTTCCTTTTCTTTCGAGGTTTGAATCTAAAGTTCCATCTCCTTCCCCTTCGGGAGATTGAAGTTCGAGAATCACTTCCCCGTCCACGAGGACCAGGCGACGGGGAGGCTAACCGCGCTCGAACGAGCGCGAACGGTCGAGGGCTCGGGCGGGCCGACGGAGAAGGCCGCGAATGTGGCTTTGAACAACCGGCGGCGAGCAACATGGGCGTGGAGAGTCAACGAGTCCCGGCGGACTCCGCCTCGTCTTCGGGGGAGAGCGGCGGCTCGATGCGTCGGGATGCCGCTATGGGGTCTTTGTCGCGGCCGGAGCGGTCCGAGTTAATGGAGTGCGCTAGGTACCGGGCGCCGGTGGCGGGGAGCTCCCCCGAGTGCGTGTTCGACTACTCCGGCCTTTCCGACTCGGGCAAGAAATCTGGCGAGTCCGGGGACATCCACGAACATGGTCAAACTCCCCTTGAGCCTGTGGCAATGGGGAAGGAACCGGAGACCCTCCGGGAGCTCCGGCTCTGAGCGGCAAGTGGTCGGTTACGGTACTAGGAGCCGGTCGATCCCCAAGTCGTCGATCTCGAGGCGGCGGCCACTCGAAAGCTGCCCCAAAGTCTCGCGTGAGTTGATTCTCCTTCTCTCGTTACGCTTTAAATTGTTTCATTCCTTGACTGGTTGTTTCCGACTTTCTTCGTACTTGTATGATAGGAAGAGAGTCTCCGAAGCGCTCACTCTTCATCTCCGGAAGCAACTCAAGTCCAGTGCCCAAGCCTCCGCAGGTCAAGGCCGTCAGGTTGTTACGGCAGGGGTTTCCTTGATGCCAACATCTCCTCCTGCGATCCCATCCGTGGTGACTAGTGATTTAGGGGCGGATGTCGGCCTCGGCTCAACCACCGGCTCCAATTCCTACCGAGGTGCCACCTCACGGGGTACCGGATCCATCGAGGGGAGCCTCTCGGGGCTCGATCGGGGACTGATTTCTTCTCCTCGTGCCTCACCATCTCAAGTGTTGACTATGGAACGCTTAATCCCCAAAGTCGCGGATGCGCGAGGAACGATCTTGTTAGCGATCTAAATCCCCGGCCCGGGACCGTTCCCGATCCTTTTGGAGAAGTTCCCGGGATGAGTTGTTCGATGCGGCCGATGCCTTGCTGCCGTCTTTGGTGCCAACTAACGAATCTTCAGTTGGCGATCTGCTCGCCGTCCAATTTGAACGCCTCTCTCGTCCCGAGGGAAGCCTCTGGTGGTTCTGTCCCTGGACTGCTAGGGGCCTGCTATGAAGGCCCCCTGGACTTCTTTTGGTCGGACTTCCACGGCATGAGGGAAGATTCAGGCTATTTGCCGCTTTCCAATGACCCTTGTGCCAGGGTGGTCCTGCGATTGAGCTTAGGGGGTCATCGGAAGGGGCCCCCCCAGCGCTTGTGATCCACGACCGTCCCGAGGTCGATGCCTGGAGGGAGTATGATCAGATTAAAAAATGGGCGACCGAGGGCCTGGAGACGATCAGTCAAACTCTACGCCATCGCTGTCTCAAACGACGAGGTTTGTCCTTTTTTCTTTGGGCTCCTTCTTTATCTTGATTCCTATTCTCCCTGTTTTGATTCTTAAGACGTCCTGATGTTCGCAAAGCTTGAAGCGGTTTGCCTGTGAGAAATATGAGTTGCTGAGGAGGAACGTCACGGGTTGGAATGCCCTTAGGCAAACCCAAGCCGAGTTACGTGAGTCAAAGAGGAGGTGACCCGTCTCACTCGAGCTTGTCACCGGGCCGGAGAGCCGCTTTCGGTTCTTGACAATGGAGGCGGAAACGGCCAAATCCCCGCAACCAAGGCGAAGTCGGACGCTGATCGGGCCATCCGTGACTGCGAGGAGGGCCGTGTCGAATCTCTGAAGCTGCTGGAGGAGACTCGAGGGAAGCGCGATCAAGCTCGGAAAGAGGCCAAAAAAACCGGAGATGGCCAATTCCACCGAGTACTCGAGTGGAAGAGTTGTCTAGGGAAGTGGACTCGGCAAGAAAGGGCCTTGAGCTGGTGCGGGATCTGTACGTCAACGAGCATAATGAAATGCTCAAATGAAAGAAGATGTGGGAAGGTATGACTTCTCGATTACGGTTGCGCTTTGCTGGATGGCCTTCCTTGTTATGGCCCTTTACCTTACTTTTCTTCCCTGCAGAGGCGGAGAGGCTGAGGGCCGGGCGGTAGAAGCCGCCACCAACATGTCTCAATGCCTAAATGCCGAGGAGAGCTCGTGTAAGGAGTTGGAGGAGGTCGTCTTGGACCATATCCGGTCGATCGGGCCTCGGATCTAGTGTCGGGTACCTCCGTTCGAGCCGGGCCGAGCGCCCCTCGGGGGGCGTCCGAGGCGAGATCGGGGTGTGTTCGCAATGGGATGAAATGTTGCCTTGCGGTGGTGTGCTTTCGCATTTTCCCCCCGTCGGACGAAACCCTCGGGATTCTTTCCCGGCGGCTTCTTCCCGGGGCGTAATGATGATGAAGAAGAAGGTGTTGGCGATGAGAAGACGACGAAGAGAAGATCGCCGACCTCCATGCTCGGGTGGAGGGCCCGGCAAGCGCTGGCCGCCCACCGAAGAT
This sequence comes from Hyparrhenia diplandra, assembly GCA_015847255.1. Classification (NCBI taxonomy): domain Eukaryota; kingdom Viridiplantae; phylum Streptophyta; class Magnoliopsida; order Poales; family Poaceae; genus Hyparrhenia; species Hyparrhenia diplandra. Next base: position 8,154 of record JADLZK010007620.1, on the reverse strand, counting down.
GAAATTGCTCCCGCCTTCTCGCCCATAGAATCGGGTTATGAGGCAGCCCCGAGCCCATGGAGGCATCTTCCGAGGGGCGTCTTCGCGGGCTTGTTGAGGGAAGGTGATGAAGAGATGAGTACATCGGTGAATCCCCCTTCACAACCCTCTGCACCTGATGTCGGGTCGGAGAATATCCAGGGCCCGTGAGCTTCTTTGGGTTAAGTTTGTAAATAACTTGTGGTAGGCGGCCTGAGTGGCCTTTTGTAACCTAGGGATCTTTGTACTTGGTACCTTAGAGAATATATTACCCTTTTGCTTCTGTCTTACTTAAGTGCTTGAATTGCCTTCGCATTTTTTCTTTCCCGAGTCGATTTGGCTATGGATACCCACGAGGGTGGTCCTCGAGCCTTTCTTGTCTCGTTCCAGAATTTCTATGGAAGATTCTTGCAGTTTAAGTGTGTCATAAGCGAAAAAAGGAATTTTTCAAAGCATTCACATTTCTTAGTTTTTTCAAGGGGTTATCGTAAGGGAAGGGGTTCCCCCTCTGGTAGCCCCCGAGGGAGGTTTTTGTCTTTGAAGTTGTTTAAGACAAAACCTGCCTAAGAAAACACTCTGACTCATATCTTTTTCAAGGAAGAAGATTTTCTTTATTGCTTTTGTACAGGATGTGTATGTACATGGCATATTTCTTGGACCTAAGGATAGAACCGGCGAAGTTGTTCTATATTCCAGGCGTTTGAGTAAACTTCGCCCTTCTCGTTTTTAAGCTTGTAAGTTCCGGGCTTGAGTACTTCGGCGATGAAGTATGGCCCCTCCCATGGGGGAGCCAGCTTGTGTCGCTCTCGGTTGTCGCTTCTCAACTTTATCTTTGGGTCGCCAACTTGGAAGCCTCGGGGCTTTAGCTTTCTGGCGTGATAAGGTCTAAGCGACTGCTGGTATTGGGCAGAGTGTATTAGTGCTATGTCTCTTGCTTCTTCTAATTGATCTAGGGAGTCTTCCCTGGCCCTCTGATTGCCTTGTTCGGTGTAGTTTTGAAGCCTTGGGGATCCATACTCTATGTCGGAGGGGAGTATGGCCTCGGACCCATAGACCCGGGAAGAAGGGTGTGAATCTGTTGCCACCTTTTGTCGTTCGTAGGCTCCATAGAACGGACGGCTCTTGGTACCATCTTTTACCGTCTTGACCGAGCTTGTTGAAGATTCTTGGTTTGAGGCCTTTCAAGATCATGCCATTGGCTCTTTCTACTTGACCAGTTGGTTTTGGGTGTGCCACCGCATTTGTATCCACCACGATGTTGTAATCTTCACAAAAGTCCAAGAATTTCTTTCCAATGAAGTTGGTTCCATTGTCCGTGACGATTGAATTTGGGACACCAAATCTTGAGAGCGAGATCTTCGAATAACTTTTCTTGTTTCTTACGTCCGAGGCGTGACAACCGGTCGGGCTTCAATCCATTTGGAGAATTTGTCTATTGCTACCAGCACATGCGTGTAGCCCCCGGGCGCTTTCTTGAGGGGTCCGATCATATCCAATCCCCACACCGTAAATGGCCAAGTGATTGGAATGGTTTGTAGAGCTTGCGCGAGGAGGTGCGTCTTGTGTTCATAGTACGGCAACCTTTGCGGGTTCATACTATATGATTTATGTCTCGGGGCTGGCGTCGGCCAATAGAAGCCTTGCACGAAGACTTTCCCCACCCGGGGTTCTTGGAGCGGCATGGTGCCCGCACTCTCCTCCATGAGTATCTCATCAACAACTCTTTTCCTTGCCCTCGGGAGATGCACCTCGAAATATTCCCGAGGCCCCCTTTTTGTATAGTTACGGTTCGTCTCCAATCATTGTAAATGATTTGGCCCGTCGGGCTATCCGCCTTGCCTCGGTCTTGTCCTCGGGGAGCTCTTCTCGGGTCAGGTAGTTGATTAGTGGTAGTCGCCAATCTTGCATTTCTTCATCAATTTGCATGGCCTCACGGTTGTCATTGTGTTACTTACGGAGGGACTTAGTCTTTTGAGTTTTGTCTTTGATTTCCGAAGGGGGTGCGTAGCCCCCCGGGGTTGGGTCGACTCAGGGGGCTCCCAGTCTGGTATTTGACGGAGGGCTGGTAGAGGTCCAGCGTAAGGCTATTTGGGGGCACTGGCCCGGCCCTTGTAGATGCAACCTTTGCTAGCTCGTCTGCTGCCTCACTGTACCTCCTTGGAGTGTGTCGATGTTCAGGGCCATGAAATTTTTTCTTCCGGCTTTCTTACCTCTCGGCAATATGCCTCCATTTTCGAATCGTGGCAAGCCGAGGCCTTCATCACTTGATCCGCCACGAGCTGGGAGTCCCCTCTTGTTTCCAAGCGCCGAACCCCAAGGTCAACCGCAATGCGGAGACCGTTGACCAGGCTTAAGTATTCCGCTACATTGTTTGAAGCCCGGAAATGTAGCCCCATTGCATACCTTATGTGGACCCCGGGCGAGATGAAGAGCGAGGCCCGCCCCTGCTCCTGTCTTTCATAAAGGGATCCGTCGAAGAACATGGTCCAACATTCTCGCTTGGATCGGTCCCGGGGGGAGCCGGGTGTCCGTCTATTCATAACGAAATTGGCAAGGACACGAGACTTGATTGCTTTGCATGGGGCGTATGTCGTGTCTCGCTCATAAGCTCCACTTGCCCATTTGGCCACCCTTCACCGTGGCTTCTTTGTTGTTTATGATTTCCCGAGGGGTAATGCGATACTACGTGGCCGGGTGTGCGGGAAGTAGTGCGAGCTTTCTTTGCGCTAGTACCACGGCGTATAGTAACTACGCATCTAAGGGTACCGGGTTTTGGTGTCACGAGAGTACTTCACTAATGAAGTAGGCAGTCGTTGGACTGGTAAGGAGTGCCCCTCTTCTTGTCGTTCGACAACTATGGCTGCGCTTACCACCTGGGTGGTGGCGGCCACGTAGAAGAGTAATTGCTCCCCGGGATTCGGTGGTACTAGAACCGGTGGGTTGGTGAGTATCCTATTTAGGTTCAGAGGGCCTCTTCCGCTTTATGCAGATCCAAGTAAAGTGCTCGGGATTTCTTCAGGCCGTGCAGGGGGTAATCCTTTTCCCCCGCCCTAGAGATGAATCTGGCGAGAGATGCAAGGCACCCATGAGCTTTTGGACTCCCTTGAGATTGGTGGCTGGCTCCATATTGATTATTCTTTGCAACCTTGGTTGGGTTGGCCTCAATACCTCGGCTGCGAGACAATGAATCCGAGAAGCATCCCGCGGGGACCCCGAATACACATTTCTCCTCGGGTTCAGCTTGACCCCTTTTTCATTTAGGCATTTGAGCGTTGTTGCCAAGTCACCCACTAAGTCCGGCTGTTTTTTGGATTTTACTACGATATCGTCGGCGTAAGCTTCAACTATCCGTCCTATAAGTTCGCCAAACACATGTTGCATGCATCGTTGATAAGTGGCTCCAGCGTTCCTCGGCCGAAAGGCATGGTGAGGTAGCGGTACATCCCGAAGGGTGTGATGAAAAAAGTCGCAAGTTGGTCGGACTCTTTCATTTTTATTTGATGGTACCCGGAGTGCGCATCAAGAAAGGACAATGTTTCGCATCTGCGCCGTAGAGTCAACGATTTGATCGATTCGAGGTAATGGAAAAGGAACTTTGGGACATGCTTTATTGAGACTAGTGTAGTCAACACACATCCGCCATTTTCCATTCTTTTTCTCTACTAATACGAGTTAGCTAGCCACTGGGGTGGGACACTTCCTTGATGAACCCGGCCGTCATTAGTTTCTGCACCTCCTCTCCGATGATCTTGCGCTTGGCGTCGTCGAATCGCCTCAGCCGCTGCATCACAGGTTTGGAGCCGGCTCGGATGTCTAGGGAGTGCTCGGCGACTTCCCTCGGTATGCACGGCATGTCGAGGGACTCCATGTGAACGTCTTTGGCGTTCGCACGAAGAAAGTCGGCGAGCAATTGCTTCCTATTTCAGGTTGAGCTCGAACCCGATGGTCGGCGGCTTCTCTCCGGGACGATTGGGGTCAAGCGGAATGGTTTTTGTCACCTTGGAAGTTTCAAAGCGCCCGCGTGTCGCTGGCCTCGGGTTCCTCATGCATTTTGTCAAAGCTCTTTGAGACTTCAGCAATGAGTGTCTACGATATGGCGAGTGCCTCGTATTCAACGCTTTCGGCGTCACGGTTGTATGCATGGTGATATGTCGAACCAGTGGTGATGACCCCATTGGGCCCTGGCATCTTCAGTTTGAGGTATGTGTAATTAGGTACAGCCATGAACTTGGCGTAGCACGACCGGCCTAGTACTGCATGGTAGACTCCTTTGAACCCGAGGACCTCAAAGGTCGGGGTTTCCAGACGAAAAGTTTGAGGGGGTTCCGAAGCATACCTGTAAGTCAATCTGCCTCGAGGGGCTTCACTTGCTTCCCGGGGACAATGCCGCTGAAGGCCGCCCCCTCGGCGGATCTTGGGTTGTCGATTTTGAGCAAATCTAGAGTCTCCTCGTAAATGAGGTTGAGACCGCTTCCCCCCGTCCATGAGAACCTTGGTCGGTCTCGTGTTACCGACGACTGGATCCACCACCAATGGGTAGGCCCCCGGGTTAGGAATTTGATGTGGATGGTCCTTTTGATCGTCACGTGATTGCTTGATCGACCATTTGCGAGAAGCTTGGGGGTGGCAGGCTCTGCGGAAAAAACCTCCCCGTCGCTCTTTCTTTCTTTGTCGGGCGGTCATGTTACTTGTCCCGCCCCGTAGATCATGAAGCGGTTGTCGACCTTCGAAACTTAGAATCTTCCCGTCCTCCCCCTCGGGTTCTTCTTTGTTTTCTTCCCCTTCGAGGGATTGCCCCGAAGCTTGTTGAAATGCTTGCGCGGGGTCTTGCATTCTTCTAAGGTATGCTTGGCGGGGTATTGATGGTTCGTGCGGGGTTTTTAAGCATGTCATCAAACTTGCCTTGGGGTGCCCAAGGCCCCTTTCGATCCCACTGCGTGACAAGGTCATCTTGAGATCGCCTGGGCTAGCCCTTGCCCCGTCTGCTCTTGTTCTTCTTTTTCTTTTGGCGTCGGGGGATTTGACCCCTCGGCCTCGTGCTCCGGCGCTTTCCTTTCTTGGAGGCTTGGTCAAACAATGCAAGACGGCCTCTTCACCACTTGCGAACTTGGTGCGCAATGTCCATAAGGTCATTGGCTTCGGTTGGGGTCCGCGTCCCAACTTACTGACGAGCTCGGTAGGTGGTGCCCGCCAAGAACGCCCCAATGACGCGTCGAATCCGTTACGTTCGGGAGTTCATTCCTTTGTTTTGAGAAACGCCCGGATGTAGCCGCGCGAGGATTCGTCGGGTTTTTCGCGACAATTCACGAGGTCCTGGGGAGTTTCTGGGGCGGCGCGGGTATGTGCCTTGAAAGTTTCCTCACAAGACTCGCACCAAGTCTTCCCCAGCTTGTAATTTGGTTGGGCGGTAGGTGCTCGAGAGCCAAGCTGTCGTGCCGACTTCGAAAAGGTAGAGTGGCAAGTTACGGATGATAACCTTATCGTCATGAGCTCCTGCCGGGCAAGCCGGCGGTAGTCATCTAGCCATACCTTGGGGCGTGTTTCGGCCGGAGTACTTCTCAATATGGCTCGGGGTCGAAGCGTGACGGCGGCGCTCGCTCTTCGGATTTCCACGTGAAGACTTGTGGCCCCGGGGATCGGGTGAGTTGCCTCGCTTCGTTGCGGCCTCCTCGGCGTTGTTCAATTTCATCCCTTAGGTCGGGGGAGCCGTTGATTGTTTTGTCGGTTACGTCCCGTGTCCCCTCGGCCGGCTTTGGTTTGGGTGGTTTTCCTCAAGGCGTTCCCAAACATCACGGTTGGATCGGTTGTCCATTAGGCGCTCTCGATGGGGCCCAGCGGGAGCTTGGCTTTGCTTAGGTTGGCCGAGGCTTGTCGGCTAGCGAGTTGACTCGGCGCTAGAAGTCGCGTAGTTCTGAAGGCGAACTCTCGGCTTGTTGGACCGCGGCTTTATCAAGGAGTTCCTTGAGTCCGTCGTAGCCTTCTCCCTTTGGTAGTCGAGGGTTCGGGCATTTCCCGAACAAAGTATCCTTGACTCTGAGCTACGTTAAAGGCTGGCGCGGTTGAAAGGGGCGGCACCCTCGAGGGGCCGCGAGTTGTTCCGGTATTGGCACGGCCGCTTTCGGGCGTGAGGCACTCGTGGGTTTCTTCCTCGTTGCGCCTGTTCGGGCGGATGGTTTGTTCTAGCCGTCGTACTCGCGGCCTCGGCTGAAGTCGAGCCATGTCTCGTAATTGTGTGCTTGCCCGGCGATGCCGACCGATCGTCTGAGACAGGCAGATGCGGCCCGCTGGTGGAGCACGTCGTCGTGGCGGGATTTACGCATTGTCATCACTCTCCTCGGGGTTTGTAAGTTGTCCATCTGAGCTCCACGTTATAGCATTCCCGAAGGGGATCGTAATGTTCGATATTGAAAAACAGAGTTCGAAACTTTCTACAACACAAGCGGTCCTAGGGTGGTACCCTAAACTTGGGTGTACATCATGGAGCTCCCTTAAGTAGGCGCCGACTGTTCCTGATGGGAGGGCGCCTCGGGTCCGCTAGCGAACAGGCTGTCCCAATCTGGTCTGGCAGCTCGGGGATGGTCTTCGTCTTTGTGCCATTATCATCGGCTCGAGGTACCCTAGCGCAAGGAGTCCTTCATCTGGCGGGACGTTGTGCTGTGGATCACGGCGTGGTGGTCGCCGTGCCCACCGCCTCGTGGATTTCGAGATGTTGCCATGGATCATTGCGTGCGCGGCCGCTACGCTTCTCTCCCGGCCCGAATGGGCGCTCTCGCCGCGGGCTTGCGGGCTCTCCGGCGCCACGACTTTTTTCGGTGGTGCCATTGTGGCTGCCGTCTTCGCCGGCAATCGCGACCTCTTCCTCCCCGTCGGTGTCAACGAGCACGGGGAAGAGGTCGTAGTTGAATTTGCGAGTCACACGTCGTCGTCGGCGTTCTCGCCCGCTGGTGGCGGCGGCCATGGTGACAGTGCGGCCTCTTGGTGACCGAATCGCGGTTGTCTTCGATTCGATCGAAATAGGGTTAGTCTTGAAGTCACGGCCCGGCCACCGTGAACTTCGGCTGCGAGGCGGATCATCGTTCCTCGGCGGAGTTCGTGCTCGTGAGTGACGATGGAAAGGTCGGTGATGTCGCCATCTAGGCTTATGGGAAGTGGTTTACGCCGGCCCTACCCCCTACAGCGCACCAACCGCCGGTGTTTTGAGAACGGGGTATCCCAAGCACCGGCAATGATTTATAGGTCGTGCGCTCCCCGCCTCGATGGCGTGTGCGAGCCGGAAGACGAAGAGTTTATCCCCGGTTCAGGCCATGGGGCCCCTCGTCCGGCGATGGTGTCCTTTCGTGTTACCTCGCACAAAAGTGCACAAGAACCAAAGCGATTACAAGTAATTTTGGGAATGAAGAAGAACTTCAATCACAGGGGTGAGATGGCTAAGTATGAAAACCTAGAAGAGGGGATCCCTTCTATGGTGGCATTACTCCCCCTTTTATAGTGTAAAGGAGAGGTAATGTATACAATACGTGTCGTGTACAAATGCTAAGGTGTCTACCGCCCGAGGCCATAAGCGTACCAAGCTCGAGCCCGAGCCTCGGGTCCCCCCGGAGGGGATGCCCCGTGTGGACGCGTGTCTTGGTGTCCCCCCCTGTGTCCGTCAGCCTCGGCTAGGGGGGATAACCCGAGGGTCTAAAAGGGATCCTCCCGATCCCATCGCGATTCTTGGCTTGGCGGGGGCGCGTCGTGGTGTGGTGTCGATAGCCCGGGGTCCTTGGACCCGTGTCGGAGTTGAAGCTGCAAGCAAATGAAATATTGAAGTTGTGTTTCCTTGTGTAGGGTGACGTGTGTGGTAACTGCTCCCTTCACGTCCCATCAACGGGGGATGCGAGGAGATAACGGGCGGTTGGATCGTCGTGGCAATCGATTGCCCTATCACCACATCGTGGAAAATAGAGACATTAAATGCGGCTATTCCCGGTGCAGGTTGGGCTTCCCAAGGTGTGCCCGAGATCGTTTACCCGGAGAAAGGGGAAAAAAGCCACGGTGCGGACTCTCTTACCCTCGGGCGGGGCGGAGAAGTCTCGCCGAGAGCCATGGTCCTCTGGGCGAGGCAGAATTGCCTTTGGGGAGCACATGTCCTCGGGC
>JADLZK010007619.1:0-50296 GCA_015847255.1 Hyparrhenia diplandra | reverse complement strand
CCTTGAGGACAATCGACATTTCCCTTGCGGCTTCACTAGGAAACAACAGTTCACGGGTTGCCCTTCGCTACCCGGGGCCAAGATCTTTGTACCACGAGGAACAAGAAGCGACACCAATGACGCATCCTCTCATGCAAAATGCGTAGGTGCTTCCTTGATGGTCACCCCACCGGGAGGAAGAGCGAGTGTTCCTCCATGAAACTTTTTTGTCGGGATAAGTCCACTAGATCATACGAGAATCATCATAGAGCAGTACGAGCGTTAGTAGCTGCGTCATGTTCAAACTTTTATACCTTAAAATACAAAGATGCACAAATCTTTTTGGGTATTCGAAAAAAAAAGTGCAAAATTGTTTGCTTAGCGGGATTTTCTTCTTCATTTTATGGTGATTAGTGGGGGCGAGTGGACGACAAGCTTTGCTTTTGGACCGAAGGAGAGCTTGGGGCGAGTCCACGGCCAAAAGCTTCTTCAATGACAAAATCGCCCCGGCCTCTCGTCGAGGGCGACTATATAGCTCGCTAAAGCTTATAAGTGACGGAGTTCCTCCAAATCTAGAAGGCGGTGGCCTGAGATTGTCGATCAACATGCTACATGCATACTCCCTCCGTCCTAGTAAGTTTGACGTTTTAGGGCTGGGCACGGGTATCAAGGAGGCCTATGACCCCCCTATACGGTCCCTCGCTTCTTGCTCAGCCAGGCATTTTCTCTCCCCCTTCTCTCTAATCAATGGACTGGGCACGGTATTTGAGTGGATTGGCGTACTAGTACTCCTCTCCGTGGGTGGTGTCGATGCACAAGCTAGAACGACAATCTCTATGGGACACCCACCCGGGCCCTAACGGTACGGCCAGTCCGGTGGGGACGAGGGAGTAGTAGGGAGTTTCTTATGGCCTGCTTGTTTTTTTTTTTTTTTTTTTGGGGTGGGGGTTTGAACCTGCTTTTGCTTTTCTTTAGGGGCCCCTTTGGAAAACTAATAGACGGCTGCCTTTGTTTTTCTATACGAGCAAGATTATATCAGACCAACAAGCCCGTTTGTAAATAACCTTCTGACCTTCTCCCAGCCCCACCCATACAGTAGTTAGCTCTTTCTAATGTCACACAGACCCACTTTTCTATCTCACATATTGCCTTGGTTCTTGTGCCCAAGCCGGCTGTAAGCTTACAGCCGTTTCTTCTCTCCGATCTCCTCCCTTCTCTCCTCCACATCAGCATTTAGCCGCTTACTTACCGCCATAATACTTTTAAGGTTCTCTACCATCAGATATGTACTGTATGTATTTGCGTATGTGTCATAACTAACTAATACACTGTTACTAAAAAAACACTTGGATACACAGTTCCACTGCTAACCACTGCCCAGCGTGTCTAGCTTGCAACAAATCTCAAAAGAAGCGGAGCCCCAGTTCTTTACTTGTTTCTCCAAGATAAAGAGACAAATGAAGAACACCAAAGAAAAAGTATCATAATTGGAGAAAACAGAGGGAACAATACTAAACGGCTGAGCATATATGTGCCTTGTTTTTATACCACAACTAAGTCTGAAACTAGTAAAGCATATATAGATGCAGAATGTGACAATAGCAAAGATTAATTAACTAACATACGTACTTTGCTAGTACAAAGGGAAACAGAACCTTCTTAGCTCAATACAGGTATGCATATCCCTGATAGGGCCGAACGTCTCAATCATCAATCTTAATCTTACGGAGAGAGTCAAAAGCTCTGTCTTACAGAGAGAGTCAAAAGCTGTGAGCTGCGGGCCTCATGAGCGTAGCAGCTGAGAAGCTGAACGGGTTCTGCAGTTCTCAGTAACACAGCTACTTCTCGGTGCAACTTCGACGATTTGGTCACCACCTGGGATCCTGGCTTGAGCTTCTTCTGTTTTCGACAACGACATCAAAAAAATCCTTCGGTTGTCGGAATGCTCGTCACCGACGGCTCTACCGTCCCCCACTTACTTCACCGGGCGCTATCTTGCGATCAGTCCCATCCGATGTATACGCCTCCCACGCGATGGAGACGTCCCCTACGTAATACCCCTCACCGGGCGGAATCGGTCATCCATTGCGCCCGTGGTCGACGCTGTTGTGTTCATCTCTGGTCACGGGACCGTCATGTACTTGGTCTCTCCACGGGGCCTCATGTAATATGGCTGCTTTAATATATAATGTTTGTTGTTGTCAAAAAAAAAAAAGGAGGGGAACCATTTGAGGGGAAATATGTGGACGAACCAATTGCTCCACCGGCACACAGCTCCGTGCCATCGCTGAGGCTGTAGACGAGGACGTCATCAGAGGAGATGTCCTCGACGTTAGGCCTTGTTTAGATTTGCTTTAAAATTTCTAACCTTTTTCTCACTTTCTCTCCATCACATCACATTAAATACACCAAAAGACATATGTTTGAAGTATTAAATGTAGGTAAAAAAATAACTAATTACACAGTTTAGATGTACATTGCGAGATGATTCTTTTGAACCCAGTTTACCCATGGTAGGATGATATTTACCACTAAAAAAACGAAACGTCTTTGATTAATGCGATGTGACGTGCGGTTACAAATTTTTAGCAATCTAAACATTCCGGTAGTAGACGGAGTTGGCATCGACAGACGCGGAATAGTTTGAGGGGAAATATGTCGAAGAACCAATTGCTCCACCGGCACACAGCTCCGTGCCGTCGCTGAGGCTGTAGACGCGGAATTCAAAGGACATGTAGTCGACGTAGTAGACGGAGTTGGCATCGACAGATGCGAACTTGTCAGCATCGACGGACAGGCACCTGCGGTCGCCGACGAAGAGGGCACGCTTGCCGATACTCTGCACCGGTTCGGTGTCGGTCTTGTTGTCGCACACCTTGTACACATATTTTGGGACGGAGGGAGTAGATGCGATGGGGCAGCTTGGAAACGATCAGAATTTCTCCTGCAGATTCAACCAGGAAGCAACGCCTCCCGGCTTCGAAAGTTAACTGATCAAACACCACATTCGCCAGGATACTGAATCTGAGGGCTTCAAGAGACGGAAGTGACCGCGGCACTGTACGCTGCTCACGGGCTACCGCGAAGATGCCACCTACGAGGGCCTGCCTAACCAAAGCACTGCCACTGATGTGCCTTTCATCCCTGTAGGAGAAGCTGTCGCTGTCAGGATCGGCCCAGTAAATCGTGTCAGGAATGTCGCAGTACAGGACGAGCGTAGGCGGCGAGTTGTCGGCGACGATCACATGAGCGACGACGACGCTGGCACAGGATGGCACGGGAGCCTTGAACCGCTCCAGGTCTTAGTCACCATGTTCCCGGGACGACCGGAACAAGGAACGGGAACCTGGTACGTGGAACGCTGTTCTAAAAAAACATGGTACGAAGGGGGTATACCCATTTGTAACGCCCGATCGAGATGCGGAACGCGAACCAGAAAATTTCGGGACGATGTGCGGAACGTTTCATCGCTATTGGGCCTCGTTGTACAGGAGGGATGGCTCATGCATGCACAAAAAGCTAACAAGAAGAACTCACGTTTGGGCCTGTTGGTTGTCAGTCTATTAGTTAATTGGCTTGTTTCCTACTACACATGGGCCAGGCCAACTAATTCATCCGATGATGCCGCAGACTTCTCCAGATCGTGATGGGGAAGGGGAGGTTTGTGCGTCGTGGGTTCATGTTCCGCCGGCAATCGGGATCGCGTTCCTTCTGCGTCCCAGGCTGCGTCCCGCTTCGATCCCGACCCTCGTTTCGGGACGAAGTTCCCGACACGAAACGCTGGCTCGTTCCGCGTTCCCGGTGACTAAGCTCCAGGTAGCTAGTGAAAGGGTTGAGCAAACACGCGGCGTGCAGGTAGCTTCTCTCCGCAAGGACGAGCGACCCGCCAAGTGCGCAGGAGCTGAGGTAGTACCTGCGGAGCACTGGCAGCAGGTCCTTGCGGACGAAGCGGCCGGTGCTGGGGTTGACGAAGAGGCGCTTGTCGCTCTGATGGACCTCGTCGAGCATCACCCACTGCCGTGGCCGGAAGCGCGCGCTGTCGTTCTTGGGGTCGGCGGTGGAGGAGCGCCAGCCGCGGCACACGGCGCGGAAGTCCATGTAGCAGTCCAGGTCATCGGTGGCGAGGAGGCAGTCGGCGATGCTGTTGACGAGGTCCCCGGAAGCGATGACCAGTCTGACATTGCCGTTCTCGATCGGTGCACAACTTCACAGGCTTCAGGCTTGTTCGACGTGGATTTGTGGAGGCTTTGGAGACGAGACTGAGGGAAAGGGCTGTGCAGAAGTTCAAGAAAGGGCTGTGCAGCGCGTTCGAGGAGCTGGAATTGGAACTCCAAGCGTCTACCCTGTGGTGGGCGGCGCTCTAGTTCTTGGGAAGACGCGGCATGACCACCACGCCGTACCAATCGTTTGTAGTTACGAGGAGGGGCCGGCCGATCGTTGAACGTCTACTTCCAACGACCCACGTCTGTTCTCAAGGTTCGAACTGGGCCGTGTGGCCAACATGATTGGTTTTGCAAGGGCCCGTCGAATTAGTGGGCCTAATAACACACTGGCAGGTAACCGTGCTCGGACCTCCTCAGTACAACGGCCAATGTTAACTGCCGACCACCCCTCTAAATTCGGCCCTTTGACTGTTTCGGCCCAACAATCAGCCCAACAAGTCCAGTTCTGTTTCCGCCGAGGACGGGGGGGTTTCGGGGTGAATGCTAGGCCCCTTCTTTTTCTCCCGTTCTCCATCCCACGTGAGGAGTGGCGTTCCGCCGGCGGCGGCGACTCGCCGACGGCGGCTGTTTTGTCGATCTCGTCTTGACTCCACGCGCACCTTACCTCGAGGTTTTTGACGATGAAGCTGTGATTTTGTTGTTCTCGCTCTTCCCTGAGGTTTTTGTTCGTGGTTTCATTCTTGCCCTGATCTAATATTCCCGAGTTTGAGTAGGTCTCAGGTTTTGATTCTTTGGGAATCCATTCGTAGCTAGTTCAATTTGATCTGAGCGAATTCTGGGATCAAGTTGTTGTGATTTGGTTGAGTTCTCGTCGATTCTGTGGCTGTCTGTCTTTTCAGTTCTTCGGCGTCGCTTCTCTGTTCTTCGGGAGTCCAGTCGAGCGCTCAAGGTTGGGGACCGTTGTTCAGTGGTGCGGGAGATCCAACAGCACTGCTGCAGCGCCATGCGCCTCCCAGCCCAAGCCGGTTTAGGTGTTCGATTCTAGGAACTTGCAGCAGCGTGCAGTCCCTCTACCTGCAGTATCGATTTTTTTCTCCTGGTGCTTGCCTCTTCTCGATGTTTGAGCCTGAGCCAGTGGATAGCAGCAAGTAGCAGCTCGTACTATACATCTTGGGAAATTGATTTGTGAGTAGTCTTTTCAATCTACAGGAAGCATTAGTGGCATGCTTTTTTAATTCAAAGAATGAGAACGTAACTATGTGTGATTCCTACAGCTTAGGTTGTGTCTGAATCTTTTCGAGATGATTTCTGCGGCCTCGTGTAATTCAAGCTGACCTTTTCTTCTCGGTTCCTATGCGTTTTTTGGAGACTAGCACTTGTGCGTGTGCTAGTTTTGATTGTCCAAAAGTATTAGGATCAGTTTTCACCAACAATTGCAGGCAAAATTACTCAGAAGCATTGCTATTTTAGCAGCAACCTTCACACAGGTACAATAAAGAACCTGTCTTTGCGTCCCCGACCATTCCTCTCCTTCGATTGGGATTCTAGCAACCCTTTTGATTTTTCCCTTCCGTGTGTCAAGACAATATATAAGCATGATTTTACTCCAGAACATGTACTAGCTCAGATCTTGTACATTTAGCTTCCTATCAGTTTCCATGTCTTGACAAACTGTTTCCATGTCATGTTTAATTGTATTATACTTGATGTTTTCACAGTGTCCATGCCAGGTTCAATTGTATTATTCTCAAAGTTTCCATGTCATATTCAACTGTATTATAGTGATGTTCTCACACTTACCATGTCATATTCAATTGTATTATAATTGGTGTTCTCATAGTTTGCATGTCATGTTGAACTATATTATACTTTATATTCTCTATATTATTCATTCATGTTCTCTTAGAGAAATATTATTTTTGAAGTTTTTTCACTGTTTTATTACAACTGTTTTATAGACAGTTGGGATGATATTCCCTTGAATAAGAGAGGCAACCATTCAACAAAGGATCCAGTGCTTCCAGTGTGGAAGGAACCAAACCCGGACCATATGGTTACAACTTTGGGCAAGGTATCCGTAAAGTTAACTATATATACTATCAATTGTTTGTGTTCCTTAGTACCTTATACTAGGAACTTGTAATTGTTTTATGTAGCTTTGTTAGGAACTTGTAATGACACTTTCTATATAATTGTCATGTTTTATCATGTGTGCTTCCATATTCTATCATAATTAAATTGTTGTTCTCAGTGAATGTTCTCAATCTATGTCTCTTGTTCTCAGACATGGTTCCCATGTTCTATCATGTGTGCTTTAATGTTCTATTATAAATAAATTGATGTTCTTAGTGTATCTATTTCTTTGTATGGTGTCCAATGTAGTTCAGATATATCATTATTACCCTTAGCTGACCATAGAGCATCCAAGATTGTTTCGTTGTTTTCTATGAACTTATACTAAAGCATGAGTTGGCTGTGTCTACAAAACTAAACCATTTATTTAGTTTGTGTTGTCACCTCAAACGGGGCCATCAATTTATTCTTCACTACAAGTTGTGACAATAAATCTTCCTAAAAGCTTCACCAAATACTTAATTTCAGATTAGACGAGATGTCTGACACCTAGAGCTTCCTATTGAGCATCATTACCTGTTTAACAATAGACCACAAAATCACATGGGCTTAATTTTTATAGTTTCAATTGAAGAGGGCATGCAGTGATTTGATTTCAGTGATATGCTTATTGGTCCTTCTTGGGTGTCGATACCAGTGAAAGCAAGGGCGATGACGAGATGCTTCAACCGTAGGATTCTGCTAATGTCTGTTTTTTTCTTTGATGTTTTCCTTTCCAACAGTTCCAGCTGTTTTATTGCCTTTGCTTCTTTGAATGCACTAGTATTCTTTTTTTTCATGCATGCTGGTGCCTTGCCTGTGCTCTTTTATTTAAATAATAATTCGGTGTCAATATATTATATATCACTAGTAATTTAACTTTAACTATTGATGCATGCATGCATCCATCTATGTTCTCAATCACTATTCCTTTGTTCTATCATGTGTACTTCGATGTTCTATTATAAATAAGGCAGCCCTATAAATAAATCAATGTTCTCGGTGAATGTTTCTAGTGAGTGTTCTATGTTTATGCATCTATGTTCTAAGTTATTATTCTCATGTTCTATCATGCGTTTTTCGATGTTCCATGTACATTCATTGGGATATATCTATATATATTAAAGTATTGTATGCAATATGTTAGATCGAAGAAGACATGGCTGCTACTATGCAATTAATAAGAGAAATAAAAAATCTTATAGTGCCATGTAGTGCAATTTCTAGAGAAAAATTTTGTCCATATATTCGGATGCTGTATGACAGTTTCTCTGCTGTGGTTATTCCTGTTCTCATATGTAATGGAGTGCACAATTTCGGGAAAGATTCTATGGTTATTGACGTTGGAGAACCAGCCGACTGGGTGAAGATCAATGTGCGCTAGACTGTAAGTTCAGCTTGTATTGTTTTTTTAAGGTCAAGGGGTGTGTATCTGTCGGGGAGGCATTCCCCGCCAGATTATATTCATATTGGCCCAAACTTGTACTATTTTGTTAATAATATTGTGCAGAATATATGTGTATGTTTTGATTGTAGCCTGTACCATGAAATGATTTTGTTTTTTACAAGGTAGCTTTGCTAGTGAACTTCCACCGAGCTTTGAATTGAAGTTACACCGTTTGGTTTTTGCTTCCCTGCAGAAAGATTGCTTTGAAGTCTATGCACTAGTCCCTGGACTTCTACGTGAAGAGGTGAGGAAGTATGGTGTCATTCATGTGGAGAGCCTGGCTTTAAGTCTTTTCATTGACCTAAAATAAATCCGTTTGGAGATAAATGGAAGATAAGCAAAAGGAATTTTCTTTGAAATGAATCCATAGAGGAAATTGTTAATTTTTTTGTTCTGATGGTAGCAAATGCATGTTCAATCAGATCCTGCTGGACATCTGGTTATCACAGGGGATCCAGAGCAGCCTGATAATCCTTGGGGTATCACTCCGTTCAAGAAGGTGGTAGCTTCACTTTGAACACTAACACAAACACATTTGTGAACTCAGTTTAACATGTAGTGTTTTTTTTTTTTCTCAGGTGGTCAACTTGCCATCAAGAATCGATCCTCACCAAGCATCTGCTGTTGTCACGCTTCATGGTCAGCTATTCATGCGTGCACCATTTGGTCATCCTGATATGTAGATATGGAATCCTGATTACTTCAGTTTTGTTGACTGCGGCGTCTCTTCACCAGTAATATATTCCTTGATATTACTAGGTCCGTGATTTGTGGTCTCTCGGACATTCCTTCCCTCAAAATTTATCTTGTTTTCGTTGATTTCATGTATTTTGTTTATTGTGCAGGGAAATATGATTTCATGTTAGTTCTGTTGAGGAAATATGATTTCATTTGAGCAGACACATGATGTCAAGCTGACTCAGCAGAACCGTTCTGTGGTTGAATGCTGGTTGCTGGTGTTGCGATCTGTTATTACCTTGTTTGTCATTATTACGGTAGTGATCATAAAAATTAGCTGGTCCATGCATGCATTCCAGTTTCATGGTGAAATTTTAGAGAGAGAGGAGATGTTGGTCGTAGTAGAGCTAATTTCACATTATGGTTACTTGTTATTCTTTATTATTTTTCTTCAGTTTTATAAATGTCTCTCTGATTTTAGGGTCACTCCAGGGCGCCCTAAAGTTGCATTTTTCTGCATAAGCCGGTTCCTCTGGTTTATGAAGCTAATTGTTGTCTTGACGTGATAGAAGTCTCAACTGTGTTTCAGTGGATCGTATTGCTTCAGCCTAGGTTCCATTTGTTGCAGCGAAAAGAAATTATTCTAATTTGAACTCAATTGCTTGTTGAAAGCTTATTTGTATGGCCATACAACATCCTTACTATACCTGAGCCTTGAAGTCAATTGCTTGTTGAAAAGCTTATTTGTACAGCTACACACCGGCTTCCACTATTTCAGTTTAATAGCAAACGTGTACAAAATACAAAATATTTTGAGTAACATTTCAATGCCACACTTTAGAATTTTTGGATTCTATATGAATTTTCCTGTAACTTTTTGAAGTGCTTGGCCAAAATAGTGTGAACTGTGAATTCATAGCAGGAAAAAATCAATTCCCACCAAGACTGAAATAAAGAAACAGTCTTCTACTTTTTTTTTTTGAGCAAAAGAAACAGTCTTCTACTACTACCACTGACAGCGTGTGAAAAAAAAAAAAGCCCACATCGAGAAGAATCGGTATGGGCCTCGACCTAGGAACAAGGAAAAAAAGAAACAGTCACAAACTGAGCCAACAAAAAAAGGCCCATGAACGGAGGATGGGCCGCGCCTGGTCGGCACACGCATCCGCGCCGACCAGTCGGCAGTTAACAGCCCCCCACAGTACAACCGCGTGCTCGAGCACTATTGAATTCTTGAAGGTTAACCTTACCCGCGTGTCCATGCACGAGTAACATTTTCCTAAACAAAGAAAGGGGTCGACGTAGCTGTTTCCACCTGACCTGACGGATCAGGCCGATCGGCAGCTCCTGAAATGAACAAGGGAATTGCACAAGATGACTACTATACTCTTCATATGATGCGCATCTGGTGCGAAATGTTTGTTCGTTTCTGGTGACAGAAGTTCAGCACAGAATTATGGTCAAGTTACCATTTCATGAATCATAACTGCTGGGTTCTTGTATTTCACACGGAGATGCTTCAGCAATTTATTCTATTCTGGTTGGCCCCAAGACCAAATGAGGAAGCTAATCAATATAGTATCCGTTTTTTTCACGAAAAATAGTGTCCGTTACTCCCTCTTTTTTAGGAGTTTCTGCAGGTTCTTTTGTTTTTCTAAGTAGAGTATTTTTTTTGGGGGCATGTACGTCTTAGTAGGGTTCAGCCTGTTGTGGTTGTTTAAAAACTTTGTAACACCCCTTTCTTTCAGTTTTACTTTCTATTGTCTAATAAAAAAATCGGTCAAAATATTTTGCCGCCTTTTGAAAAAAAAAGAGTTGGACTATAAAAATCCACAATTGGTTCACAGAATGGCACAGTCAGGAATCATCTGATCCCATGTCTGAACCTAAAATAATTCTTTGGTTTGGCAAAGAGAACCAACCTATCCATCATCAGGCAGAGAAGGAGGAGCCACCGACGAGACAGAAGGAGCACTAAGCGGTGACGGAAACTCCTCAAGCTGGCATCACTACCGGAAAACCGGGCTATGCCGAGTGCCAGACTCTTTACCGAGTGCAAAATCTCGGCAGTCGGCAAAGGTCTTCTTTGCTAAGTGTTTTAGGGTATGCACTCGGCAAAAACTAGACACTCGCCAAAGAGGTCTTTGTTGCCGAGTGCAAAACTTTCAGCAAAAACAGACACTCGCCAAAGAGGCTTTCTTTGAGTGCAATACACTCGTGAAACATTGGACACTCGGCAAACATTTCACGCCGTGAGACTTGCTAGCGCCGTTACTCTTTGCCGAGTGTCAAATGTTTGACACTCGGCAAAGAAGCAAATTTTGCCGAGTGTCTCCCCTGTTTACACTCGATATTGAATACACTTTCGGCAAAGTTGGCATCTTTGCCGAAAGTGCCATCCTCAATCGCACTTTCGGCAAAGAGAGCCTTTGTTGAGTGTTTTTTTGTTCACACTCGGAAAAACATTTTTTGGCTCTTTGCAATCTTTTTTTTTGTTACATACAAGATTTGGTACATAATGTTGAAGTTTCAACTTTTTTGAATTTTTTTACTATATTTGGACAATTAATTTAATTTTCGTCAATTTTTTTTTAATTGAGTCGAATTTGAACTGCATCATTTCAATATGTGAAATAATGTAATCGAAAATTGATATTCATGTTACTCAACTCACATTGTGGTCATAAACATGAAACCAACCGAAAGTGTGGACATATTCTTCCAGAAACATGACCGGCCTGCACCGCGTGCCCTGGCGGTTTTAAAATTCCATAAAAAGAAAACGAAGCCCAAAAATTATGAAATTTGACGAAATGTCACGATATCTTATGTGGAAGCTGTGCTAAAAATTTCATAAGGTTTCAAGCAAGTTGCCACGTACGTTGCTGACAACCCAGAACATCTCTCGAGAAGTTTCATAATCGTTAAGAGTGATCCGGTAGGATTTTGAGTGAAGGCGACGTTCGATTTGTGGTTTGGCTCTGAAACTTTTTCATCGACAATAGACAACAATATTAATATCGTACCAAATTTTAGTAAATTTTTTAATCCGTTCAGTATTTATTTATTTTTTAGCACTTGTTTAAATTGAACATATGACCTAAAAATACATGAAATAATGGTCAAATTTTAAGCTAAAGCATCAAATATGCATTGTAAAGTGAGAGAGACAAGGTAGTACGTACTCTAGGTGTATTGCAACACTTTCTGAAAAAAGATCAAACAACAAATAAATAAATAAAAAGTTCTGAAAATACTCTTTGCCGAGTGTATTTTGGAAGGGTTTCTCACGCGCACTTTTTTTTTTAAATACTCTTTGTCGAGTGCCAAGTCCACGCACTGAGCAAAGAGTATTTTTTTTTTTTTTTTTTGTAAAAGAGCAGCGGTCGGCTGCTTCACTCTCTCTCACACGCTCTCTTATCCTTTCACACACTCTCTCCCACTCACGCCCGCCCCACCCGCCGCCGACCGCCACCACCGCCCCGCGCCGTGTCGCCGCCCTCAAGCGGTAGATCCGCGCCGCCGTGCTGGGGGTCACGCTTTGGGGCCGCGCCCCTGCCCACACCGGGCGGCCAAACACGACGAGGAGGAGGAGAGGAAGGAGCCCGACGAGAAGGTGTCGTGCCTATGCGATCGACAAGGAGGAAGGAGAAGGGGAGGAGGAGGAAGGAGAAGAGGAGGAGAAGGGGGAAGGAACCCGTCGGCCCGTCCATCGATGCCCGTTCTCAACACCCGCCCGGCCCGCCCATCGTTGCTCGTGCTCGTCACCCGCCGGACCATCCGTCGTTGCCCCCGTGCTCGACGACGCCAAAGGTGAGGCACTTTGCTACTCAAAGTAGTAGTGGTAGTTGTAGTAGGATGTGAATATGAATGTGAATGAATATATGCAAATTTGAATGTGAATGTGGTGGTTGGCCATCATGCCATCAGTTTTTGTTGATTTCGAAAACCTCACCGTACAGGGTGGTGCTGCCAAAATTTTCAACTGACACTAACTATCTTGTTTCCTTTTTATGTGGGCTCTATTCGCGGTGAGTTGTGTTTTATTTTCAGTTCATTGATCATTACATATCTTGCCTTTGCATTGATTATCACATATCTTTTGCTTTACATATTGTGCGTAGGCCCAGCTGGAACAAGAGAGGAAGGCACATGAGGAGGAGGCGCGGCCTCTCAGGAGAGGGAGAGGACCAATATCGACAGCCTTGCCCGGTTGTGGCAAGACGTCCCATCTCAAGCCGTGGCAAGCAATGCGCCTCCACCGCCAAACATTGTTTTCGTTCCTCCACCGACTCAGCAGCCATTTGTTGATCCTTTTCATACTCCGGTGAGTTCTCGTTCTCAACCTTAAGTTATTAACTAGTATTTTGAATCTTTAAATCTTATATCACATATGCAATGTCGTCTCTTATGCGTAGGTGCAATCGGCAGCGTCGAATGAGCGACTCCGGTGCACACGTGGCCGCTGTTCCATCCTCGAGGGCCATCGCTGCAGCAAGGACCCGGCAGCAGGTGATCACCGATCTAAATGACTTGGTGATGTAGGTCAGGATGATGGATAGATGGACTTGGACTCATAGTTGTGGACTTGGACATGATGGATGAATAATATGTGACTTGTGAACCTAGTTCTGGACTTATGTGACTTGTGTGTGACGATGGATAATATGTGGATTACGTGATATATATGTGGATTTATGTGACTTGTGATGATGGATGTGCAAATGTGATATATATACGTGATTTATGATGTCTATTGGATGCATTTATGTGATATATATGTGTATGGACAAAATGAAGCAGAAAAGGCAAAAAAAAAAATTGAACCTTACCCAGCAATGCCGAGTGCTATGGTCATGACACTCGGCATTGCTGGCTCTTTTGCCGAAAGTGTAATGACCACAACACTCACCAAAGGCCTCCTCTTTGCTTTGAGTGCTATTGTCATGGCACTCGGCAAAGGCCTACTCTTTGCCGAGTGCGGAGTACTTGACACTCGGCAAAGAGGAGGTCTTTAGCGAGTGTTGAGCTCTGACACTCGACAAAGAGTAGATCTTTGGCGAATGCCACTCCGTTTGGCACTTGGCAAAGAGTAGATCTATGGCGAGTGCCACTCCGTTTGGCTCTCGGCAAAGACGAGACCTTTGGAGAGTGCCACTCCATTTGGCACTCGGCAAAGACCTCACGTTTGGCGAGTGCCTCCGTCTGAAAACTTCGGCAAAGATGCACACTCGGAAAGGAACTCGGCAAAGACCTCTTTGTCGTGACCCGCTTTTGCTGAGTCACCTTTGGCGAGTGTACACTCGGCAAAGGCCTTAGGCGAGTGTTTTTGTCCTTTTGCTGAGTGTTTTCGGCACTTTCGATAAAGATGTGAAATCCGGTAGTGCTTTGGCATGGCTCCAAAAGAACGACCGAGGGGGTCGCTCAATCCTGGCCTGATTAAAGAGGCACTTTTGGTCAGCCCCGGTCACGCCCCAAACCCCCTATAGGCAACCAAACTGCCAAAAACAAAGCTCTAGGAAGCGTGGCTAGGAGATAGCCAACCAACCAAACACACCCATAGTAGCCTCCATCGTTCCATTGGAAATCATCGCATGAACCCATAGTAGCCTCCGTCATCCCACAAACCACGGGGAGCGTTAGCGCCGAGACACGCTTCGCGCTAAGCCATGGTCGGTGGAGTCGAAGACGGCTTGTTGTGTCGTTATGGAGGTCACCGCCACACGCTTGCAAGTGGTGGCCAAGCATGGGGTCGACGAGCGTGGGGCAAGGTAGTCGTCGGTTGAGGTCGGACTCGTCATTTGAGTGGAGCAAAGGCCGTGCATGGTGGAGAGCCATGGCTCGACTGTTGTATAGCGTGGGGTTTTTGTCTATGTGAAGGGCAAGGAAGCGAAGGGAGGCTTTGAGAAGGAAGGAGACAGAGAGAAGCGTGTGCGTGCTCGCATCTGTGAGAGGCTCGGTGTCACCTTGGCATGGGGGAGTAAAATGCACTAGCAGTCCTTGAACTTTGGCGAGAGAATGTCATCTAGGTTCTCAAACTCTCAAAATGCACATACAAATACTTAAACTTGGTAGAGTGTGTCATCTAGGTCCTTAAACTTGTTAGGGGTGTCATCTAGATCCCAAACTCCCGAAATGCACATATAGATCATTTAACTTGGCAAAATGTGTCATCTAGATCCCTAAGCTTGGTAGAGTGTCATTTGGGTCCATAAACATTCATTCATATTCAAAAAAGTCAAATATCATCATTATCCGTATCCATAAATAACAAATCACCATGTAAAATCATCTAAAAACTTATATCTATGACTAACTAGTAATATTAATTTTATATACTTTAATTATTTATATTTT
This sequence comes from Hyparrhenia diplandra, assembly GCA_015847255.1. Classification (NCBI taxonomy): domain Eukaryota; kingdom Viridiplantae; phylum Streptophyta; class Magnoliopsida; order Poales; family Poaceae; genus Hyparrhenia; species Hyparrhenia diplandra. Next base: position 35,560 of record JADLZK010007619.1, on the reverse strand, counting down.
GGTGATATATTTAAAATGATATTAAATTACATAAAAATGTATGTAACCTTTGAAGTACATATTGGTAATTATTTAAAAATATATACTTAAAAATAATTACCATTATGTACTTTAAAAATAATTAACTATAAAATATATATCGGTATACTTTGGTAATTATTTTTAAGTATATATTTTAAAACAATTAGTAATATGTACTTTAAAGGTTAGTTTTATATGTAATTTAATACAATTTAAAATATATCATGAATATATAAATATTTAAAAGTACATAAAATTAATATGTTTAGCCATATTAAAAGTGACCATTATATATCATTAATAGTAATTACTAATATGTACTTTAAACAGTTTAAATGAGGAATATTTTTATTATATTAAACTTGATATTATTTGTGTCATTAATCAATCACTAGTAAATTTGTCCTTGCGTTACAATGGGGCAAAACGATAGGAATCCTACTTTTAATAAATTTTAGTTATGTAAATCTAGATATGTAACAAAATCCATGCATTTAGATAAAACCAGAATGTTCTACAAGATAGAGATAGTTTATTTTATGATGCCCACAACATCCATAATCTTGTATTAATGTTAACAACAATATGATAATGTCTGTCATGTGCCGGAATTGGGTCAACCTTGGGCGGGCTAGAAGGGCCCGAAACGGCCGCGGCCGCCCACGAGGGGCGCTCGTCTTGGCGGCAGGGGCCGGCGCCCGCGGCGCCGGCGCCTCCACCTTCTCCGCCTCCAACTCGCTTCGTCATCAAGTTAGGATTATCTTAGAACTTTTGGTGTGTAAAAGGGATATTCCAATCATATAAGGAAGAACCTTATTAGGAAATAAATAAATATTGCTTGTAAAAGGTATTCCAATCATATAATGAAACCTTATAGAGATGGCTTAGATTACAAGTCTCACTAGCCGGGCTATAAAAATAAGGGTATGTAATCTCTTTGGGGAACAAGCTATAAAGAATAGTTCGTGCCTATCTCTCTCTGCCTCAACCACCACCGCCGCCCGGCTCCACCGCCACCACCCGCCGCCTCCCTCTCCCTCCCCCCTACAACCGCCACCGCCAGCCGGCCCTGAGCTGGCGTCGCCGCCCGCCCGCTGCCCTCGCCGTCGTCCTCGCCCGGCTTCGTTGGTGGCGTGTCGCAACCGCCCAATCTAACCGGTTTGTGACAATGTCCTATTATTCTCGTATTCTTATCAAATCTAAATACAATATCTATAGATTTTTTTGTCTCTTGTTACAAACAAAAAATATTTAGATTTAAATATTTCATAACTTTCATTTTAGTTATATACACATGTGTTGCTACATTAATACTGTAAATATCTTATTGTATGAGTCTTTTAGTGCCAAAAGTTATGTTACTCTAATATATGTACTTTCCATCATGTCAATAAGAGAATAATTGGTATGTCCGCTTGTTGATAAGAATGACGAGCGATTTCTCTCAATTTTCCAAACCACAGTTGGGGTACAAACATATTTTAGTTAAATTAAACTCAATTAGCCAACAAACTATTCAAGATTCATTTCATGATTTGATTAGTTAGGCTATGAACTTGTCAATATATATTTATTTATTTAGATTAATTAGTTGAAATATAGACACTTATTTGCAAAAACTATTTGAAATCTGGTTTAAATAAAATAAAAGCATTTTTATTTAGGGAATATATTTAGTGCAAACCAACATTTTGTGCAAACCCGTGCCAACCATGTTTAAAAAATCGTCTAAATTCACTAAAAAAATCACACATGTAGATGATATGATGATAAACAACCTTATAAAATATCTTATCCAAACTCAACCGTCTTGAAATTTGTTATTTTTATATCTCACAAACGAAGTCGAAGTTTAGACAAGATATTTTACAAGGTTGTGTATCATCATATCTGTTGTAAAACACACGGACTCTTTACTAGAAGGAAAGGAGAAGAAGGAATCCTAATCCTAGTCCGTTCGTATGTGGGCTCTTACTGCGAAACTCTTAGGCCTTGACAGGGACTATATATATGTGGGAGCTCTATGTTGTAATCACTAATATTTCAGATGAATAAAGAATAGTCTCCCTATCTTGTGTCTACTTGTTCTACTTCTCATCTACTGTGTTGATTATGAGAGACGGAGAGGGGAAGGTCCTAACCGCTGGCAACATGTTTCACAACACGTTATCAGCACGACAAGCTCTTCGTCGACATCGCCGTTGAAGCTGCCGCCGATCTTCGGCACCGACGCTCGTGCCGACGTCCCGCCGTGACTACTTCAATGACGTCGACATCCCCGACGTTGTTAGCGGAACGGATCTGCTACCTCTACCCGCTACTAATCTGCACCTTTGCATCGACTCACCGTCACGCCGGCAGTCACCACGGCCTAGCCGAACTGTCCCTAGCGGCGACCCTTCGTTTTTCTCGAATTCAAAGAAACAAAGGTACGAAATAGAATAGCATCTCGCAGATTGCGTTTGTGTTTGTTGCCGGCCATCGAGTTGGTCTATATCATCTTGCAGATAGCATAAGTCCCCTATAGCATGCAGATATGTACATGAAGTATATATATGAATATACGCACACACATGAGTATACATGGTGCATACGAACATGCACACACATTGGTATATGTGCATTGGAAGCTTGTACTATGGTGGAGACTAATAATTAGTACCGTGCCATCCAAATAAGATCGGAGGCGGATTCAGCAAGATCTAGTCTAGTCTTATCATGGATAGTGTCGCATGCAACAATGCTAATTGGACTCGAAGACCAATTGACACGGACTCCACACAGCATGTTTTGGCAAGAAGCCCTGACATCCAGCTGGCTTACCACTATGTACACACGGGTTTTTGTACATGAAGTACAGACACGTATACATGCGTACGTATCGTATATTTAGCGCCTATATTTTTGCATCTACACGATTTACTTCCAGGGTTATTAAGAAAAAGGAGAAGTCCTGGCTATTGCATCCGCAAGACCTAACATGCTGGACCACATCGGCATGAAGCCATTGGTCCGCGGTCATCAACGGCTCGCCGCACATGCTCCAGTAGCTAGCATATCAGGGCACTATGAATTTAAACAAGAGCAAGGACTTGTTGTATGAATAAACAACAGCCATGCAATCCACCAGGATCCCTAAAGGAAAGAAAACGTATGTAGCAACTCTTCATGCAAACGTAACTGTACGGGCCTGCATGCCCACGTATTTTGTTCTAATGCTGAGTCCTGCCATGGCCTCCCCGCAGTATGCCTCGCATGTGCCGGGGCTCAACTCATGTTGTTGCGTATACCTTGAATCACACCACAACTCGAAAATCCATCCTCGGCTCGAAGCTGTCGGTTGAGTTTGCCGCCCCTCCTGGGCACACCACCGGCATGTGTCGTCCACCATGGCTTGAACGCTAATGGACACTCATCTCAAACCAAGAAAAACTCGAGGTCTCGAGCAAGACTTCGGACTTGTGATGCCGATTGCAAGGATGACTGTGTACGAGAAAACGGGCTGAATTAGCCCACAATAGAAATCTTGTGGTACCGAAATTTCATAAAATCCAGAAATACTCATAGTTTGAGTCAATAAATCTGAAATTTATGAACGAGACCATGATTCTTGAAGAATTTAACCACTGGTTAAGTATTCCTGCAGAATAGTGTCTTTATTCTCTGGTAACTGATTAGCCTTGGACCCCTATTGATGCATATTATATATCTTATACCCGCATGTATAAGAACTTGCATTTACAACATTAGTTCAAATTATTGTTGTTTTTCCTAGCATATAAATTTTTGGGATGAATGAATGATTAGTATAAATTATGAAATTTTGCATATACTATAATCCTGAAAAATGCTAGGATGCTTCTAAGAATATTTTGAGTAACCATCCACTATCTTTTGCACCTTGCTACTCGTTTACATGTAGTAAACTTATGCACATGGTCCGAGTTATATTAATATGCGTGTCTTAAAAGAAGAAGCAATATCCTGGAATTACTCGAAAGTAAAAATGTTTGTTACGGTCATTATTAAATCCATGTAGGATATTTTGCTACCATTGAAGTGTAGTAAACTTAAGCATAAATATTTCTTAATTACTCTCTGAAATGAGTATATGGCCGATAAGTAATAAATACATTGTGGGACTCATTGCATGAGTAAAATCCCAATATTATGATTACGAATATCATATTGCATTGAAAGTTGAATTTTTCAAGCTTGTATGTCTAATGCTGCTCTATAAAAAATAGCTTGAAGCTTTGTATTAAATGTCTAGAAGACAAGATGGTAAATAGATTTTATCAATCTATATTCTCGAAGAAATGTCTCTTGTATATAGAATATCAAAGAGCAATGTAATACATGAAGTGTTTGAATTTACCAATAGAAATTACTCATAGAAATTGAGTTGGAATTTTTAGACAGCAGCTTTATGAACAAGGATATTATTGATTGCAATAATTTTAAATATATGGCTTGCATATATGTTACACCCCTTGAAGGCTTGTGACGGTATATCATAACTTGAATATAAAGCATGAAGCTACCACTTGTCAAGTATAGAAGTTAAGACATGCGAGAATGTATATTATTTGGAACACATAAAGTTTCTCTTGAAGAAGAACTTAAATCATGTGCTTATATATTTGTTATCTTTTAAAAACATATCTTGAAGTATTGATAATAGTGGTGGTGGTGCATTAAGTTTTAATTTCCGTTAAATTAAGTGGCTAATGGTTAATTTGTTAGATTGAAGACTAATATAGAACATTCTTAGTTGCAATTCGTTTTTACTTGAAGTAATATGTGTGAACTTCTCATGGAATAAATTAGATTTATATGTTTTTCACATATAAACAATTGCCTATTGCCTATCAAAATAGATTTTGCTTTTATTTATCCACAAAGAAGCCTCAATAAACCATGAAGGTTATAGTTCTTTCTACATCACTACCATGTAGGTAGATGGGAAACTGAATTTTTCTAAAAAGCACATGAATAGTTAGACTATACTAGCATATGTTTTGCTCCTAGAAGGCCCAAGAAATAGTATAATTCATAAACCAAGTATTATTTAATACTTTTAGTCCAAAACTAAAAGTTTATGTCCTACCCTAATCTATTGTTGTACACTGAATAGTACATTGGAGATGTGAATTTCATGTCATAACCTATGAATACTAAAAAGTATGATTAGATTCTATAAAAGTATATTCATAGATGATGCATGAAGCAAATTACTATTTGAAGTAATTATGGCATGAAAAGGGAGAGGAATTTTGGGCAAAGGCATAAGAAAATGTGGGTAATATTTTAAGAGGCATAGCCTTCCTAAGTCGATCTTTAAGTGCATGTATCGGGACTTGAAGTTCCGCCCGTCCCTTCCTAGGAGTTAACTTTCTCTCTTGCACTAATTGCATGTAAGCTCGTAGCTTTGCATTTTGTTGTTATCTATTATGTTAGACCGAATACTAACATTCCACATTACACACTGCATGTGTATATCGTTGAGCTGCAACTATCTCCATTCTTACATGAATATTAGCATAACAACTATAATTGTAGCTAGTAGCTACTTTTGTGCTTCCTTCATAATCAAAATGGCTAGCTAGCATGCTACGTCTATATGGTTCCCGTTGAACTAAGGAATGATTTGCTTTCAATGCATCGTATGCATAAGCAATAGATTGGTCTAGGGCCGAGCAGCCTAAGATCGGGGGGAGTGAGTTTATGAAATTTTGCTCAATGGAGACTAACCCATTTGATGGGATGAATAGTTGTGGAACTAAGATATTGGATAATACAATTATAATGATTTTGGATTTATTATGAAGAAAAGGCATCAAGGGATTTTTGTATTAAAGGCAATTGGAAAATTCTAGAAGAAAATTCCATGTGAATTTGAATGTTGCATATTTAATACATTTGAAGTGTATGATCTATTTTTTTTTGAGTACTTGGATCAAGTTTTTTTTTTTAGGCTAATTAATAAAGAAGCTAGAGGATGAAATAGTTTTCTAAACTATGTTTTGTGCATATTAGGGGAGAACATCCTAATTTTGTAGGAATGCTGAACATTCTTAGATGCACTTTAAGTATTCTAGCTCATTTGCATAATGAATAATAACCCCCATATTGAAATATGTGTGTAAATATTTCCCATAAAATTTAATTATAGCATACATAAATGGGCCTCCACTTGTAGTTGGAGATATATGAATTTGAATTAAGTCCATGATAGGGGATATATTTTGAAGTATGCTATTAATGATCTAATATTGGCATTAGGGGAGAGAGCCTATATTTTGAATGCCAAATATTATTTCCATAGTAGGAAAATGATCTTAAGAGAATATTCCTTGAAGCTTGAAGCATGAATAGTATCACACACTAAGTCAAACAATAATTTGACTAATGCTCTTTGTGAAGCCCTGAAGCGAGCATATGCGGATATTTTTTGAAATGAGAGGAGTAACTTGAAGTTATAAACCAGAAGTTGTGTTTACTCGTAGTAAACTAAATGTTATATACTATCAAGCTAAATCTACGGGGGGGCGCTGTGGGTTCTAGTTTAGTGTATAGACATTAAATAGAAAAAGAAATGGAACTCCTCCATTCTCATGAAGAGAACTCCTCACGAAGAAGGTTAAACACCTCATGAAGAGGATCATCATGAAGATGACATCCAACACAATTAGCGCGCACCTCACTAGTGTTGGGTATGCAGAACAATATATCATCTCTTGTTTGGAAAATGACAGATATAAATATTCTCACATTGTGAGAGTATTGGGAGAAAAGAAAATAATTGTCGACAAAATACCTCTTTAATTGCAAATGTTTCTCTTATGGGAACCCGGATCCGGAAACAAAGTCCATGGCAAAATCGCTGTAGCGATTATATCGGGTCAATGAAGAATGCAATTGAGGTTGAATCTCCTATTAAGAAGAAATAAATGTTACGCTATATCTCCGGCAAATGAAATGAATGAATATCGAATATGCGAGTTAATTAGTGGATTATGAAAATCCATATAATTCGAAGAATGTAAATCGTAACTTGTAGAAATCTCATACTAAGTATTAAAGTCTAAGGTATATATATATATATATTCCTGAATGAATATATTCAAGTCTCAAGAAGAGCATGTCCTAGAAGGATTATAATCATTGAATGATTTTATAGTGAATAACTCAATATCATTGTGTATATGACTCATCTCTGATCCAAGAGAGAATATATCTCATAGAAGAGATTAATAATTCACTAAGAATGAAAGTACATCCTTGAATGAATTAATCCATGAAGGATTTACCAGTCAATTTTTGAACAAGCACCATTCATCCCTAAAGTGAATATAGACCGAGAGAAATAAAATGAGGGATCTTAAACACCGTGAAGGTGTCATCGAACACTTAGAAAGTGTATGAAAAGCTAGCAATGTAGTGTTGATATCCTCTATATACCATAGAAGGTATAAGAATAATGGTGGTTCTCGGCAATTGAATTATCCCCTAAATGCCAAATGCAAAGGCTGAATTTGTACAATCAAAATCTCGAAGATTTATAGAATACAATTTGAAAATCCCACTAAGGATAAATTATAAGTATCTAAACTCTAGTATAAGTTTGATACACTATCTAGAAGATATTGAATATTAATTTATCTACCCTATAATCCTCTAAAAGGATTTATTTCTCTGAAGGATAATATTTATTTGTTTTGCACAACTAATTGGTGGTCATTATGCATGAAGCATATTGCTCTCATATAATTCATGAAAGAATTATGAGCCAACTTTTATTTACACACGTTTATGAAAAAGTGTGGTTTGAACAATGAAGTTCAAAGTTTGGCTTTATGAGGGGAACTTATTTTATTGAATCTGCCTTTAAGGTAAACCACTAGAATTACAATGATCAAGTAGATCATTTGCTAAAACATCTTGAAGTTTATGCATAGATTATGAAGATCAATATCTATTAATGAAGAATAGAATATTCTAAAGAATATATGACCAAGGAGGTTAAATGTTGTACTCTTTTTCCCCATGTGAGTTTTTACTGAAGGTTTCTTACACAAGGTTTTTAATGAGACAACATGTGCAATACAATTAACGAATGCGATGTACTATTTTCTCCAAGAACCGTTTTTTCCCACTAGGTTTTCGGATGGAGTTTTTAATGAGGCATATGCATATCGTGGTAATCGCCCAAGGGGAGTGTTGTAAAACACACGAACTCTTTCCTAGAAGGAAAGGAGAAGGAGAAATCCTAATCCTAGTCCGTTCGTATGTGGGCTCTTACCGAAACTCTTAGGCCTTGACAGGACTATATATATGTGGAAGCTCTATGTTGTAATCACCAATATTTCAGATGAATAAAGAATAGTCTCCCTATCTTGTGTCTACTTGTTCTACTTCTCATCTACTGTGTTGATTATGAGAGACGGAGAGGGGAAGGTCCTAACCGCTGGCAATATGTTTCACAACAATATAATCTATATGTGTGATTTATTTCCCTCCCTCACTCTTGCTTTCTGGCCTGTCAGAAACCTGGCCCGTGCGTCCAATTCTTCCGGTCAGCCCCGAGTGGCCATTTCATTTTTTTGTCCGAGCGGTCTGGTTCACTTGCAGGCCCATTTTCTCCTCTTAGCCTGTTGCTCGCCATCGCCCTTGGGTCGCCAGGCACCGTCCTAGCAAGCCATCCCGAGAGCAGCCAACATCGCTGCATTCCTTCGTCGTCATCGAGTAGGACTCGAACCCGACGCCGCTCTCTACATCAAATCCCATGAACCCGGGATTGCCAGAAATTTTTCCCTCTTTATTAATAGATAGGTAGGTAGGTATATATATATATATATAAGTTTTAGATGATACTCCCTCCGTTCTAAATTATAGTTCACTTTGGCGTTTCTATATACATTGATTTTACTTTTGCACCTAGTTATACACTATGTCTAGATACATAGAAAATTAAATGAATCTAGAAAAATCAAAAGTGAACTACAATTTGAAACGGAGGGAGTATTACATATTACTTTGTTATTTGCAGATACAGTTAATATTAGTATTTGACATTTTTTAATACAAATGTCTACACTCTCTATTTTCTTAGAAGGGCGGCAAAAAGCTTTTTTGCCGCATTATTAGATGGGAAAACAAGAAAAAATATTTTTTTTTGAGAATGACACAGTACAACGCAGACGCTCACAAACGCACGCACACTCACCTCTCTGAATACACGTACGCAAACCCTACCCCTATGAGCACCTCCTCGAAGGACTGAGCACCCGACAGATCCGGAGATTCCCGAAGTCACCATTGGCGCCTCGTCGTCGACGAGGAACGCCGCTTACCGCTTAATGCATAACGCCGGTAAATCCTAGAAAAATCCCGGGAAAAGATGCGAGCACCAGGTTTTAAACCCCGGTGCGTAGCGTCTGAACTGTCTTACCATTGGACTATAAATAAGAATACAACTCGGTCCCAAGGTCCTGGTCCTGGGCCTCCTGGCCGAAACAACTACTACAACAAACTATACAACTGGAACCATCGACGCTCCACCAAAATGAAAACGATAAAAACAAGAGAGAACCAACTAGGGACGTACCACCGGGACTATACTAAAGATCTTAAACCACCAGCTACACCACTTTCTCTATCTATCTTGCTGCATTGCATTTTTGTATTGTAGGATGTCATCTTTGCATAGAAGCGCTACTTGATATGCCTGAAGGGATTTGTTTTGAAAAGTTCGCCTATTCCTCTCTTTCCAAATGTTCCACTAAAAATAAATCATGATGTCATCTATGAACCTTTTTTTTTGAGATTTGTCAAACTTTTGCCCTACATCTTCTCCACCATCTGTGGATTAATCCCGTCATGTCCACAGTGTCAAGAACTGCAAGGTTGAACCATCTTTTGATTGTATCCCAAACCTACTTTGTGAAGGAACAATCTTTACACAAATGTGATGGAGTTTCCGGTTCAATTCTACATAATTTGCAAATCGGGTCATTTTGCCAATTCCTTTTAGCCAAGTTGTCAGCTGTAAGGATCTTGTTATGAAGCAAGGTCCATGCAAAAAATCTGCACTTAGCCTCCGTCTTTGCTCTCCATATCGGTGTCAGTTTGATCTTTACTATAGGAACCTTGAAATTGTATTTGGTTTGCACTCTTTGTTGAATATTCCCCATTTGTAGTCCACTTCCAACTTATTTTGTCATCGGCGTTCGGATCCAATGGAGTCCTATTGACTACTCCCTCCGGGATGGTATTAGAAGTCGTTTAGGATAGCGACACGGTCTCCAAAATACAACTTTGACCTCTTATTATTATAAAAATATTTATGGAGATGTGATATATGTATACTTTTATCAAAGTATTTTTAAGACAAATCTACTCATATAATTTTTACATTTACAAACTCAACAACTTAAAAGTTATTAATGATTTATATTCTCGATGTTTGACCCAAACCTTGTCCCAAAACGACTTCTAATACCAACCCGGAGGGAGTATCTCCCACACGTATTCAAGAAGTTCCTCTTGGCTATCGACAGGAGCAATCTGTGCCACCCATCTGTTGTTTGTTGTAGCCTCAGCCACCGTTAACTTTTTTCTTCTTGTTTTTTGAAAAAGCCGTGGCGCTATAGTCTTGGCCGTTTGTCCCTCCAACCATGACGAGTTCCAGAAGCTCGATGTTTGACCGTTCCCCACCGTGACCACCGTGGAGGCCGCGAAAAAGGTCTTTGTCACGCTCATCACACGGTAAGTCCAGCTCGTTCCATGCTCTATCACGATGCTTCCATTGATACCACAACCACCTTAGTCTTAAGGCCCTAGAGAAACGTTCGAGGTCCAGAACTCCAAGTTACATGTGGCTTCATTCCCTCTGAGTTGGAGTATGAAGCACAGGAACAACGGTTGTAGATTGTTACAGCTGGGGGTCGCTGTTGCACCAATTCGAAGGTAGAATTGCAACAGGTGAAGCAAATACTCGATAGTGTTGTAGCTAATCTTAGGAAAATGAAGGTGCAACGTATTGAGCCGATGGCTATACTAAGGCCTGAAGTGGACAAGAAGAACATGCATAATCTAGTTGATTATTCAGTTTGAATGTATGATATGAATTCACATCTTGAGTTTGAAAAGAAATATATGCCATGTAGGCCGTCAAAAGTACAAATATAGCACATGTACCATATAGGCCATCACAAGTTAGGATCGCAAACTTAGACCAAATCTACCATTTCGTTCACAGATCAAATTCACAAACCGCGTGCTCAAAGGCCATTTAGGCCATTACATATCAGGTTTGATGGCAATATATATAGGCCATTATATATGTATTTGCGTAGGCATATGTTTTCGGTTTTCCTTAAGTAATATACTGTTATTTAAAAAAAAACACTTGGATACGTAGTTGCACTGCTAACCACTGCTCAGCGTGTCTTACAACAAATCTCAAAAGAAGCAAAGCACGCAGGCCAGCCGGCCCTAGCGCGCCAACAGCGAACCCACAACGCCGGTGGTGTGAAACTGTGGATGTAGCTGTGTAGCAATTGTGTGCGATTTCAGGCGGCGAGCATTCATCCCCCAATAATCTCATCCGTTTCTTTACTTGTTTCTCCAAGATAAAGAGACAAATGAAGAACAAAGAAAAATGTTTTATAAATTGTAGAAAACAGAGGGAACAATACAACACGCGTGAGCATATATGTGCCCTGTTTTCAACAACAGAAAAGTAATACCACAACTAAAAGTATAAAACTTGTATAGAATATCCTCTTAATGAAAAACGCGCCCCCGGCATGCTCTTAAGAAAAAAGAAACTAGTAGAGAATAATATAGATGTAGAATGTGACAATAGCAAGATTAACTAACATAGTACTTTGCTAGTACAAAGAAAAAGAAACCTTATTAGCTGTGAGCTGTGGACCTCATGCACTGTGAGCTCTACTATCAGCACCAAATTTTGGGTTATTCCCGGTAGTTTTTGTGCCCGGTACTAAGAGCAAGTATTATGATTTCGCTGATTACGGGCTGCAATGAGCGGTGGGGTGGTGGCGGGGTCCACTTTGCTATTTAATGCACCGTGCTAAATTTAGCCAATAGAAGATGGGTAAACAATTCGAACCAATAACAATGCATGCAGTGCCTCTCAGCCGGCTTTAAGCGGGCGCATGGTGAGACCCGACTTCCTTCTCTCTCCTCTTTTCTCCCTCCTCCAGGTAGATATCCGCCCGCTCCCAGCCGATTATAATACTTGCTCTAAAGGGACCTTTAGTTCAGCCGGCCGGAAAAGTTTCCGCCTAGCCCGTAAAGCTCGAGGAGCGGATCTCTTTGGTGTACCAGTGAGAAGGCGAACGACGCTAAAAGGAGCGGAACGATTTGAGGTGGAATATGTCCACGAACTACTGTCAACAGCCCACATCCAGGTGATCCTCAAGCGGCTCCAAGGCCCGGGAAGGAAAGAAGGATGCCGAAGCCCAATGTTCGCCTCGCTGGCCCCGAGTGGGCGTGCTTTCGGCGTGTCAAGCCGTCATCCCGAGTTGAGTATAAGATTGATCGAGTGAGTCGAGTGCGTAACGAAAAATTACCCAAACTCTTATTCAAACTCAATTGAACCGGTCCTCTCGCCGGCCTCCTTCCTGTTCCTCCTACTTTTCCCCTTAAATAGTTGTAGGGTTACTCGTCGGAGCGCCGCCGCCCCGCGGCCTCTAACAAATGGTATCGACTCACCGGTCCGGCCTTCCAGCGGATCCCTCCCTTCCCCACCCTCACTTCACCGGGCGGCGAAAGGCTCGGGGCGATGGAGTCGAACATGCGGGTTACGCTCGACACCAAGTTCAATGAGGTTTTCCGCCGCCTCGACACCATCGAGTCCAAGTGGGATGCCAAGCTCGCCGCCGGCGAAGCCCGCGGTGCGCGAGGCCCCGTCGCTTCAACGGATCGGCGCATCAAGCGCTGCGGGGCGCGTCCCCCACTCTCCAGCGGTCGTGACTCAGTCGGCGCCCGAGAGACGAGGTGCTGGCGGGGCGCCCGACCGCCGCATCACCGCCCTCGAGGGTGTAGCCGCGGCGACCCGGTGATCCTCCGCCGCGTCCGCTGCGGAGCAAGCGGCGCTTCAGATGGGCGCGCCGCCATCGCCATGGAGGAGTACCGCGCCGCCCACTCCGTCACGCCCCAGGCGAACCACCGCGGGCCCTCCGCCGATGAGCGCCTCCGGGCGTTGGAGACCAAGGCCGACGACCTCGAGCCGAAGCCGCCTCTCGAGATCCGCGACAAACGCCGACGGCCGCCTTGAAGCTCGGAGGACGCGCTCAAGCCGCTCGACCGAATGGCGTCCTTGGGTCGAGGCCTCGCTCTTCGATGTCCGTCGGGATGTTGCGCCCGTTGCTGGGTCGACCACCTCGGGTGCACACCGTGGCGGATGCCGACGTCTACCCACGGGACTTCGGGCTACCGACAAAGAAATGCTACAATGGGGAGCCTCCTAACAAGGCCACATCGGGCCCGGGACGTCCTCTCCACTCGGCTTCGACCGCCACGCATATCATCCGCCGGATCGAAGGCCGAACCGCCCAACGGGCATCTGCGTCTGAGGGTATGGGTCGTAACGACCATAGCCCCTCCTCCCCCCTCCCCTTCCAACCGGTATGCTCCCTTCCCTTCTCCGTACACACCTCCCCTCAACCCAATTCCAGTTCCCAAACCCCATCCATACACCATATCACACCAAGCCATCAATCAACCCCAGTTCAACAACCACCCAAACCCATATTCAGTTCCCCATCAACCCTATACAAGCCCCCCAAATCCATACCAATCTACCGATCCATACTATACCCAGCAGCCTACCCACAATCACCAGCATCACAATCCACAACTAGGCCGTCTCCCTAAACTAGATTTTCCCAAATTCGATGGTGAGGACGCTCAATTTTGGATCACTTGCGCCAAAAATTATTTCGATATGTACACCGTTGAACCTCATATGTGGATACGTGTCGCCACCATGCATTTCACTGGTCCGGCTAAACGTTGGCTCCAGTCTATTGAGTCAAGCCTTCCCTCCACCACTTGGACATCCTTCTGCTCTATGATCCATGAGCGGTTCAGCCGTGACCAACACGAGCTCCTCATTTGCAAGATGTTTCATATCCGAATGACCTCCACTGTATCCGATTACGTCGAGCGATTCACCGAGTTAGTAGACCAGCTTAAGTCCTATAACCCCAACCCTGACATCCTATCTTTTATTCAATGTTTTGTGGATGGTCTTCGTGATGATATTCGGGCAATTTTGATGGTTGCTCGGCCTTCCACCCTCGATACTGCCTACACTCTCGCCTTGTTGCAGGAAGAGGCTGGCGAGTTCAACCGGCGCAAGGAGTTCAGGCGTTATGAGTTTTCCTATACTCAGAGGCCACAGCAAAGTCGGGGTTCTTCTGCTATGCCGTCCCCGCCGGCTCGTCCTAATACTGACAAGATCGCCACAGAAGAGAAGCCATCTTCTTCCCGCCCTCCTGCTGCTGATCGATTTGGTGCATTAAAAGATTTCAGGCGGGCGCGCGGCCTTTGTGTCCGCTGTGGTGAGAAGTGGGCTTCAGGCCACCGCTGCTCTACTACCCCTCAGTTACATGCTCTCGAGGAGATGTGGTCAGTATGTCAGGGTGATTTTGATTTGCAAGAGGAGGAGTCTCCCACTGACCAGGAAGAAGCAGCTCCGGTGTTCACTGACATGTCAGTCGCTGCTCTGTCCAGTCCTTCCGCTCCCCAAACTATGATGCTGCAGGGTCAGTTGGCTGAGCGTGTTGTATCCATTCTTATTGATTCAGGCGGCGGCCACTCTTTCATCAACTTCGGAATCGCCTCTCGATCTTCCGGGCATTCGTTCTCCGGCTGTTCCCATGAGCGTCAAAGTTGTTTGATGGCGGTGTGCTCCAAAGGCACCTCACGAAATACCACATACCGAATGGTCGGTTCAAGGTCATAGCTTCCACTCTACATTCCGTATCATACCGTTGGGCACTTACGACATCATTTTGGGTATGGACTGGTTGGAGGCCTTTTCTCCGATGCGTGTTGATTGGAAGGCTAAATGGATGATGATTCCATATGGTACAGCCACTGTTACTCTCCAAAGACCCCAATTCGATATTGAGGTCGCACCATTCCATTTGTGTAGCATCACTACGAGACTCAACGATTAAAGACAAGCTCCGGTCCATCCAAATGATACGAGAACACGCTCCACGGTGTTCAGCGCCTTGTTTCAAGAACCAACCAGTCTGCCACCACGGCGCAGTTGTGATCACACAATACCCTTGGTTCCCGGTGCACAGCCCGTATCAATCCGTCAGTATCGCTACAATCCCAAGCTAAAAACTGAAATAGAAGCACAAGTATCTGAACTTCTTCAAAATGGCATGATTCAGGCCCGTTCGAGGCCTTACTCCTCGCCGGTCCTGCTTGTGAAGAAGATAAGACCAGTCATGGCGGATGTGTGTGGATTACAGGATGCTCAATGCTCTGACTCTTAAGAGCAAATTTCCCATCCCGGTAGTTGACGAACTTCTTGATGAACTATCCTCATCCCGCTGGTTTTCGTGTTTGGATCTGAGGGCAGGTTTTAACCAAATCCGTCTAGCTCCTGGGGAAGAATACAAGACGGCATTCCAAACTCACTGGGTCAGTTCGAGTACAAGGTTATGTCATTTGGATTGATAGGTGCACCCAATACTTTTCAGGGGGCCATGAACACTACCTTGAAGCCACTCCTTCGAGTCTGTGTCATCGTATTCTTTGATGACATACTGGTATTCAGTCCGTCTCTGGAGCAGCACATCAGTGACCTTCGACAAGTGTTCCAACTGCTGGCTAAGGATCAATGGTTGGTGAAACTCTCCAAATGCAAGTTTGCCCAAGAGTCCATATCCTATTTAGGTCACGTAGTCAGTGCTAAAGGAGAGGGCACTGATCCATCTAAGATTGAGTCTATTGCTAATTGGCCACAACCAACAGATGTAAAACAACTCCGCAGCTTCTTGGGACTAGCAGGGTACTACCGCAAATTTGTCCGTAATTTTGCAATCATAGCTCGGCCCCTCAATGATTTGCTAAAGAAGGGTGCTATTTTCCTATGGACTCCTGCTCATTCTTCAGCCTTTTCAGCCTTGCAGTCTGCGCTGATTTCAGCACCTGTGCTGGCACTGCCGGATTTCAGTAAACCCTTTCAGATTCAGACAGATGCTTGTGACTCCGGAGTCGGTGCTGTCTTACTTCAGGACGGCCATCCCTTGGCTTTTGTCAGCAAAGCATTGGGTCCTCGCACTCGTGGTTTATCAACTTATGATAAGGAATATTTGGCCATTTTGGTTGCCGTAGAACAGTGGCGTGCTTATCTTCAGCACTCTGAATTTGTGATTCACACCGACCAGCGCAGCCTCATTCATATCACAGATCAAAGGCTCCACACCCCATGGCAGCTCAAGATGTTTACAAAGCTGGCTGGTCTCCAATACAGGGTGGTTTACAAACTAGGGAGTTCAAACCAAGCAGCTGATGCGCTATCTCGTCATCCTGCTCCTCCAGCGCAGCTCCAAGCCATCTCGGCTATCACTCCTACTTGGCTGGTGCAGGTAGCAGCAAGCTATCAGGCCGACCCCAACTCAGTTCGTCTTCTCCAGGAGCTTGCTATCGACCCTGGTTCACACCCCGGTTATACATTAGCTGCTGGCATTCTGAGGCATAAAGGCCGCATCTGGCTAGGTTCTGACATCGCTATGAAGCAACGCATCATGTCCGCATTCCATGCTAGTGCCTTGGGTGGCCACAGCGGGTTTCCGGTGACATACAGCCGCATTAAACAGTTATTTTCTTGGCGTGGGATGAAGGCTGATGTCAAACAGTTGGTTACTCAATGCTCTACTTGCCATCAAGCCAAGCCAGATCGAGCCCATTACCCAGGATTGCTGTCTCCTCTCGAAGTGCCGACTGAATCTTGGCAGCAACTCAGCATGGACTTCATTGATGGCTTGCCAACATCAGGATCAGCAAACTGTATATTGGTCGTGGTCGACCGCTTCAGTAAGTTTGCACACTTCATCCCACTTCGCCACCCTTACACTGCCAAGTCTGTGGCAGAAGCCTTTATGGACAACATTTTTCGCCTGCATGGCTATCCGCAAAAAATCGTGTCTGACCGTGATGCAGTTTTCACCAGTCAGTTCTGGCAGGAATTGTTCCGTCTGACCAAAGTCGACTTATGCTTGAGCAGTGCTTACCATCCAGAATCTGATGGTCAAACCGAGCGGGTTAACCAATGTTTGGAAACCTATCTTCGTTGCTTCATTCACTCCTGTCCTAGTAGATGGTTGAAGTGGCTGTCTCTCGCGGAATATTGGTACAATACATCTCTGCATTCATCACTGGGTTGTTCTCCTTTCGAGGTCCTCTACGGGCATCCTCCTCGTCACTTTGGCATTTCGGATGCGTCTGCAACTCCAGTTCAGGATGTCGCCACTCTGCTGGCAAAACGCCAAACCATGACAGCTGCTGTCCGCCAGCACCTGCTTCGCGCTCGACAGAAGATGAAGTCCCAGGCGGATAAGAAGCGCTCTGATCGCACCTTCAATGTGGGAGACCAGCCTGCACCAAATGCTTCGGTGTCTGCTTCTCCCCAGCTACCAGATGACTGTGAGTTTCAAATTCCTGAATCAATCATTCAGCGCCGCATCCATAACAGAGGTAACCAGTCTGTGCCTCAAGTCCTTGTGAAGTGGTCAGGTATGCCAGATGATCTTGCTACCTGGGAAGACACAGTGGCACTCAAGCAGCAGTTTCCTGCAGCCCCGGCATGGGGACATGCCGGTTCTCAAGGGAGGGGGGTGTCAACAGCCCACATCCAGGTGATCCTCGAGCAGCTCCAAGGCCCAGGAAGGAAAGAAGGATGCCGAAGCGCAATGTTCGCCTCGCTGGCCCTGAGTGGGCGTGCTCGGCGTGTCAAGCCAGTCATCCTGAGTTGAGTATAAGATTGATCGAGTGAGTCGGAGTCTGTAACGAAAAATTACCCAAACTCTTATTCAAACTCAATTGAACCGGTCCTCTGCCGGTCTCCTTCCTGTTCCTCCTACTTTTCCCCTTCGTAGTTGTAGGGTTACTCGTCGGAGCGCCGCCGCACCGCGCGGCCTCTAACAACTACCGGAATACAGCTCCGTGTCTTCGCTGAGGCTGTAGACGCGGACGTCACAGTCATCAGACTCAGACTCAAAGGAAATGTCCTTGACGTAGTAGACGGAGTTGGCATCGACGGACGCGAACTTGTCAGCGTCGATGGACAGGCACCTGCAGTCGCCGATCTTGAACACCTCAATGCGATGAGGCAGCTTGCAAACGATCAGAATTTCTCCAGCAGATTCCACCAGGAAGCAATGGTGCCTCTCGGCTTCTTGTTCTTCTTCGTCTTCGGTAGTGCAGGAGAAATAGTTGTAAGCGAACTGCTCCAGACTAGCCAGGATCTTGGTAGCCTCAGGAGGCGGAAGTGACGAGGACACTGTACCGTGCTCACGTGCTGCCGCGTAGATGCCACCGACGAGGGCCTGCCTAGATGAGGGCCTAAACAAAGCATTAGCGCCGCCACTTTCATCCTTGTACGAAGAGAAGCTGTCGCTGTCGGGATCGGCCCAGTGAATCGTGTCGTCGCAGAACAGGACGAGGGTCGGCGGCGAGGAGCCGGCGCCGATCACATGAGCGACGACGAAGACGATAGAGGATGGCACGGGCGCCGCGAACCGGATCAGGGAGCCCGTGAAAGGGTTCAGCAGGCACACGGCGTGCGGGGAGCTTCTCTCCGCGAGGACGAGCAGCCCACCAACTGCGCCGGCGATGAGGTTGTACATGCGGAGCACCGGCAGGTCCTTGCGGACGAAGCGGCCGGTGGCGGGGTTGACGAAGAGGCGCTCGTCGCTCTGGTGGACATCATCGAGCATCACCCACTGCCGCGGCCGGAAGCGCGCGCTGTCGTTCTTGGGGTCGGCGGTGGAGGAGCGCCAGCCGCGGCACACGGCGCGGAAGTCCATGTAGTAGTCGAGGTCGTCAGTGGCCAGGAGGCGGTCGGCGATGCTGTTGACGAGGTCCCCCGGGAGCGACGACCAGTCCGCCATTGCCGTGCTCGATCGGTGCACGGCTTCACAGGCTTCAGGCTTGCTGGACGGATTGGGTTTGTGGATGCTTCGGAGATGAGGCTGAGAGAAAGCGTTCGTGGAGAGGTTCAAGGCCGAATGTTTCAATATAAATGGTTGGTGTTGCGTGCATTAACCCATCGTTTGCAGCGCGTTCGAGGAGCTGGAGTTGGAACTCCAAGCGTCCACCCTGTGGTGGGCGGCGGCGGCCATTACTCATCCTCCGGTTCTTGGGAAGATGCGGCATGACCAGCACGCCGTTCCAATCGTTTGTAGTTACGAGGAGGCGCCGGCCGATTTGAACCTCCGACGACCCACGTCTGCTCTCCCGGTTTGCAATTGGGCCGTGTGCCCAGCATGATTGGTTTTGAAAGGGCCCGTGAAATTAATGGGCCTAATAACACACTACTGGGCAGTCGAGCCTTGTAACCTCATCCATGATTTCCCGGCTTTGCTCAAAAAAAAAAAAAAAAATGATTTCCCGGCCCTACCACAACCGCGTGCTCGAGCACTAGAAGGAGGTGATGCACGTCCTTTTAACTACAAAAATAGTATGTTGTACTTGTATATATACCAGCTAATGATTATTCGTGCTCTCATCACTCGGAAAATTGGAATTCTTCTCGACCTGATCACCGATAGTAGGAAGCCCTGTCCAGCAGAGCCACCGGCCTGAGCTCTCCACCGTGGAGGAAGCTGGAGTACCACCGCGCTGAGTGCCTCTGGTATCTCGTTCTCTCCGGCGAGCTGAAGTCGACGCCGTAGAGCCCGAACCGGAGGCGGTAACCGAACAGGTACTCAAACATGTCCAGGAACGACCAGACGAAGTAGCCACGTACGTTTGATCCGTCTCTGTGGTGCAGAAAGGAGAGAGTATTTCAGAACAACTGAACAAGGATGGCATCATTTTCAAAACTTACAAGCTGACTAACACGGTCGTGATGAACACTTTAGAAAAGCAAGAATCTCGAATGCAGAGTTGACTGAATAGTATCGGTAGTTTGGTACCTGATGGATTGAAGCGTGGCTTCGATGTAATCCTGCAAGAACTGCGATCTGAACTGGTCGTCGTAGCTGTGTCCACCTGACGGATCAGGCCGATCGGCAGCTCCTGATAGGAACAAGGGAATTGCACAACATGACTACTATACTCTTCATATGATGCGCATCTGGTGCGAAATGTTGTTCGTTTCTGGTGAGAGAAGTTCAGGACAGAATTGTGGCAAAAAAAAGTTACCATTTTCATGAATCATGATTGCTGGGTTCTTGTATTTCACTCGGAGATGCTTCAGCAATTTCTTCAGAGCCCATGGTTTCGATGTCTTAAAATCGATTGTCAATCTGACAGGGAACTGGTTGACTGATATCAAGAGTGGTACTGCAAACGTTCAGTTTATCCGTGTGATTCCTACCTACTGTACTTTGAAGCGTCATTATTATAAAGAGTCAATAAGCTCTTACTATCATATTTCGCAGCTGCATCACCCATGTAATCTCTCAATTTCTGTTTCAGACGATTAAGATCGGCTCTGACACGGACGACAATGTAGTGGTTAAATCCAACGAAATCGAATGATCCCTTTACTTTTTTCCTTTCTTCATCAGTGAAAGATGGTAGCCTTGACCCGACATTCTTCTGCATCACTGGAGGGTAGTCACCATAGACTATAGGATGCATGAACCTGAATCATAAACAGACGTTTCACATGTAGTTACAGAGTAGATTGTCTGCCTGAAACCTGAGATTATAATGAAATGTAACTAACCATCCAATGTGGAATTCCTTCATCCTTTCAGCTGCTGCTGCATCATCCGGAGTCTGTGTTTTGGGTTCAAACCACCAAGCAAGCAAAGTCAGTCCAATTTGTCCTCCTTGCTCAGCCTGATTACCAAGCAAAATGTCATGTCGGTGAGAATGACTCATCCAGCAATGTAAGTTTTGCTTTGAAACAGATGGCAACCTATCAAACCTGGTACTTCTCTCTATACAAGGACACTGCTGAGGCATGTGCAAGCAGAAGGTGGTGTGCTGCTATGTATGGCTCTGTGGTGGAGTTTCCGCCTTTGCAAGGGAAGCCGAATGGCGATGAGCACCGCTGTGGTGGCAGGATTCCTTCATCGTATCCACCAACCGTTTCAATGTTAGGCTCATTAACGGTGCTCCAGTACTTCACCCTGTTACCAAAGTTCTTAAAGCATACATCTGCATAAGCAGTGAAGTCCTCTCTACACAAAAGCACAAAATGCAAATGTAGTAAATAATCTTTCATCTCTTTGTAGATGCGGTTGCAGTAAGGTTAAAGGTTATTAGAAGGTAATGACAGGTACATGAATTTACGACTAATCATCCCATTGTATTCATCTTGAAGTGCCTGAGGAAAATCGAAATGATAGATCGTTACATGAGGTTGTATTCCTACATTAACAGCAAAAGGAAAAAAATGCATCATTCATAATTACTGTACAGTCGGAGACTCAAGTTCCAAATATGATTGACAAAAATTCAAAGAAAAAATCAAATACCATAGCTCAAAAGTTCATCTATCAGATTGTTGTAGTACTCCAATCCCTTTGGATTTACAGCTCCCCGGCCATCTAAGTGGAGTAAAATTGTTATATAAAAGATCAGTAGAGTCGAACTGAAACACACTAATGTACTTTTTGTTCAGTGGTTCAGTTCATAAACTGTCTAAGGTGTTACCGGGAATAAGTCTTGGCCAGGCAATCGACATTCTATATGCATCGACACCTAATTCATGCAAAAGCTTTATGTCCTCCTGTTTTAACATGTAAAATACCAAATTTCTGTAAGTTTGAAACCATGATCTTCATCTGAAATGTTTATTAGCAAAATGTATTGCTCAAAAACCTGCCTTGTACTTGTGGTACTGATCTGCTGTTACATCGGCTGTAGCATTGTCAGAAGAATGGCCTGTAGTATTGAATTAGCACCTTCAGCATTATGAAACTGAAATGCACTAGGATTACTAATCAGCAATAATGGGACCATAACCTTCATGTGTGAATGTGTCCCAGATGCTAGCATTTCTTCCATCCTCAGCAACTGCACCTTCAACCTGCACAAGTCAACAGATGCCCATCTAGTCATCTCAGTAAATAACCAAATTTTGGAGGAAAAAAAAAAAAAAAAAAAATTTAGGAAAAAAACGTGGACCATCCATTTGACGAGATCAGACGGTCGAGAAATAGGAGGTAATCAACTGAAAGTACCTGCAGGTATCAAATAGGTAGGGATAGTACCAAATTAGATAGGGCCGCTACCAAAATATGTGGGGCAAGATCTATTTTTCATTTTACATTTTATTTTCGAACAATGGTAAATTACTCATTTTAGTACTGTAATTCAATGGCTTTTCCATTTTATCAGTGTCTGAATCTAAAACCAATGTCGTGGCTAGTTGGATAATGAGGCGAGTCTCCAGAATCTCATGTGATCGCTTCAGAAATTTCAGGTCCATCACTTTGTGTTCCTTACTTTATACATCTGATAGCTCCTTTACTTGGAATTATAGAGTTACATTTATGTTAGAAAAAAGCATATTGCGGTACTTTATAAGAAGAGAAAAGTGACTGAATGAAGCCAAGGCAGTAGCTTGGAAGAAAATGGTAGAACAGACTGATTTACTGAAAATTTTCTTATGGAAGCAAAATTATTTTATATAAAAATTCAAAATTATTTTGGAGGAAATTTTACTATCATGGGTACACTCAAATCTCTTGGACACTATAGCCACTACTTTACATGAAAGTATTCAGATTTGTCACATACTCACATGATGAAGATGATAATAGAAATTTGACATACTAAACAAAAGTACTTCTTTGTTATCAGAAACACTAATTTAATCTTCCATATGTACAACAAAATTAACGTCTAAGGTGTCCATTAGAGATTTTTGCATGTGCTAATTGATGTGTAAATTGAACTATTGGATCATAGTGCATGGCTTGGTGTAGGTTTATTTCAGGCAGAGAATCATGGCCAGTTGAGTTGGTAGAAGAACACAGACATGTGTCAGGACTCAGGTATAATTTTCTTCAGAATGCTGGTTCTCATAGCTCGATCACCTAAGGTCCCTACAGGAACCATATGTCCATATAAATATATCCGAGATCCGGTGCACAAGTAAACCAGATTCAGTACTGCCCTTGTTCGGCTGATAATTTGAGTATTTGACCGATGTTATTTTGGTGTGAGAAAAGCATAGGACCATGGCTGATAAGTAAGTGAACAATGTATCAGACTACCCGAATACCTGATAGGCGGAGGAGCCCGCACCAAAGACAAACCCCGCTGGGAAGTCACTCCGGGTTATCGAGGCCGCCGGCACTGCCAGCACGCCGGCCAGGAGGAAGAGGAGAGCAGCACCACAGGAATAATGCATCTCCGCAGCCACAGTGTTCAGTGATCCAGTGCACCGATCTCTGCGGGCATGGGCGGAGCTACATGGTGGTCCAGGTGATCCGCGGACCACCATGCACCCGACACAAGGCCAATAATAGGTATAGGAAAAACGGATCGAAATGTGTATGTCCGTGCGTCGTGGCCTTCCCAAATGCGGGCATGGGGAGCTACATGGTGGTCTAGGTGGTCCGCGGACCACCATACACCAACATACAAGGCCAATAATAGGTTTAGGAAAAAAACAGATCGAAATGCATGGCCTTCGCAATGGGTGTGCGGGCTGTTCTAGTTGAGTTGTGCTTCAATTCAATATACCAAATGATAGCGGTGCCGCAATGCGTGGAGCGACAAACAACGACACACATGAATCATTTGTAGACAATAGTTATGTCTCAAAATCTTCATCCAATTAGTTTGCTCGTTTAGTCAGGTTTCCTTTTCTCTCTTATAATCTCTCCCTATAGCTACAGAATAAGAAAATGAGAAAAAATTACTAACTTCGAGAAGAACGTTTCAACTATGCATTAGACTTTCAAAGGTCATAAAACCATTTTATCCCGTGTCATTAAATTATATTATTAGAATGCACGATCACATTAAACTATTTAATTTAAATAGTTTTTAGGATATGTTTTTGTGTCAATTGATTATTGGAGTGGTACATTGAAATAATATTTTATTCTCTTGCGGGCTCATCAAAATACGGAGTGGTGATATTGCCTCTCTTTTGCGAGGCTCATCAAAATACGGAGGAGTGGTGATATTGCCTTTCTTTTTCAAAAATTTGCATCAAAGAATATTTTTACAATAACTTCTATTAAGAATAAGTCAAAAAATAAGATGAGTAACCACCATTAATAGCCTTTTGGATGATTGTGTGACTTTAATTGAGCGGGCTACCTTCTTACAAATGCATGAAGAAATCATCACCACCACTTTCATGGGCGCAAGCCTGATAAAAAGTAATGACATATTGTTCGGTGTGATATTTCAATTTTATGTTAAGTAAGTTATACTCTGTTGAGAAATAATTAATATGGGGATGAATCTCGAAAGCAAAGGGAGGAGGAAAATATCAAGACATAAAAGAAGAATCGGAAGTACCCTCTACAAATATTAGAGAGAGAATCCGATAAGTGCGACTCCTTCTATAAATACAGGCTAGTTCCCCACTATAAAAGCATGCAATAAAAAAGCAACAATAAGAAATAGACAATTCCAGCAACCAAAAAGAAAACAATTCCCCTTTTCTCCCTACTCTCTTTAATTATGTTCTGTAATTCATATATTTGCTTACCACCATATTAAATTGATAGTGCTTAACAAAATTTTAAACAATGGACCACCATAGGTACAAATCCTAGCTATGTCATCTCTTGCCTCTTTAAGCGCCGACCGCGTGGAGTGGAGGTATTATTCGATCTGTGGGCTGGACAACGTTGTCCCGCGTGACCAGCTCTGTTTCGATGTGAGTAGTATGCGAGAGATGTCACTTTCATTGACTAAGTCATCGCTGATGTCGGTAAGGAGGAGAAATGGTTCCATTTGATTTTAAGGCATGATATTCTTTAGGGTTGGTGCACAATGTGGTGGCTCGAGACTATGGCTATTTCAGTATGGACCTACTGCGAGATATATATATCCCTAGACTTTCGGGAGAGAACTTCCAACTAGCAGATTGCGTAAAAAAATTAACCAAACAAATTAATTAATTAAAAATATTGGCTCCACAATTATGTATATATTGTACAATCTTTTCCTATGCTTGCGGGATTCAAAGTGTCTACCAACAGACTTTAGGCGGTTGAAAAGTAGAACAACTGAAACATATCATCTTTCTATCTTTAGTCAAGTCAACTGAAGTTTTTAGCAAAGTTTTGATCCGAATTAATTGAGCAAATTAGTGTATGTGCCACTTTGCTGTGATGCGAAAGTGGATAACGGAGCAAATTTGTTTTTTGAGATTTCTCAAAACCGAGCATATTTTTGAATGTGATGCCCTGTGATGCCATTGTGATCATAATTTAAAGCTGCGGCGTTCGAGGCTGAATGTGTCGATGGACTTGCGGTGGGCGACCACCTTGCTTCTCCCCCGGCCGCCTTCGCTTCTTGCTCCCGTTCCGCCCATGGCGAGGTACTCGGTGATGGTGGAGTCGCGAGGCGTCATCGTTGCATCCTCTACGCCCACCGCCGTAGCTCGAGCCCACCGCCGCCGCCCGAATCCATGGATGGATGTGCATGCTCCACCGGATCCGCCATGGATCCGCAAGTGTCACCGCCTCGACAAGTGGGCCCCTGCCTTCTAGTCTTTGGTCTTACGGAGTCTTCTAGGGTGTTTTGGTCTTCTAGAGTCTTCTAGGGTGTTCTTGCATAGGAGTCAAGTCAGGTTACTTCACGGTTAAGTCTTTTCATCGTATGGGGTGCAAACTCTGGGCCATTAGTGCATCCAAAATGGGCATCTACATCTACCAACTAAGCCCAAGGGAAATACCTACAAGCAGTTTTGGAGCTGGCACAAGGGACACATGGAAAATGTAAACCTGGTACGCAAAAATAAAAATGGCCCCGCGGTGGAGGTGGAGGTCGCGCCCGCCGTTGGATGTGGAGGTCACGGTGGAGGTCATGTCGCCACGGGTGGATCTTGGGGCCTCCGTTGGGAGGGAGGGGTGGGGGGCGGCGCCACGTGTGGATCTGTCGTTACGGCGGCGGGGTTTAAAGCCACTAAAATATATTAGATGGAAATGGTTGCATCCATCGATTCGATGAAGACGATGGGCGAGATGGACCCAATTAGCATGGTTTCACGAAGGCCTACATGAAGTGCTCCATGGCTTGTCACGCCCGGGCGGCGGCGTCGCCGTGGCGTGAGAAAGATCGAACAGGGTAGCTAGGCAATAACGAGATGAGGTCGCCCTCTTACAATGTTTTTCCCTCTTACACCTCTTCCAAAGAAGATCAAGGCGAGAGGGAAGGGCAATGCCGAACCACCGGGAGATCGTGAACCCGAGTATGCCGAATAGGCGGCAAAGGACCGCCAGCTCCTCGGCTACATACTCACGCCGTTGTCCCGTGAGCTACCAATGCCGCACGGGCCGCGGGGAGCACGCCGGAGGCCACCCAGCACCGTCGGCCTCCCCGACGTCGCCCGGTCTCCCCGACGTCGCCCGGTGTTGCTTCGCCGCCCGGTTGCCCCCGCTCCTCCGGTTGTCACGGGCTCCCCAACGACTCTAGCCCACCGTGGGTGGTCCCGCTCCCATGCGGCGCCCGTGTCCCGACCCGGAGGAAGGCGGCGATGGTGGGGTCCAGGCGTCGGTGAGGTAAGAGGGAAGGGGGTTGGGCTTGGTCTCCATCACGGGCCCGCGGCGTAGCCAAACGGGCTAGCTTGCTCGGGGGGCGAAAGGGAGAGGAAGAGGAGCCTGCTGGGCCGAGAGTGTGGAGATGGGAAAGGAATGAGCCCGGATTAAGGAATCCGGTCTCTACATTACGTAGCAACAAAGAAAGGCCATCCTATTCGTCGTTGTCATCAGCAAGAGTGTCTATCTACATGCCGTGAGTCAGCGAGAGAGAGACGGACCATCAGTTTGGAGCAGGCCACCACCACCACCAATACTAGCTGTAGCTGGAGCCTGGAGCATCAGTGGTTTTATGGTTTATCAAAAGTCCAAGATCAATTTTATGTTTGAACGGGTGTTTAAAATATCCAGCAAGCCATTTAGCGATCTACCTCCTCAAGCAACACAATTAATTATGAGCTAAATGCATCATCTGTCGAACTTATATGCTTGTGCCATATAGGTTCTTGAACTTAAAAATGCATATTTGAGTCCCTAAACTTGTTAAACGATGCACTACATGTCCGTGTTGGCCATGTGTACATTTTTTTGTTGACCTGACAGGTTTACATGGCATGAGATTTTTAATTAATCCCTCAGTTTTATTTTTCTCTTAAAAAATAGCACGACTTCTCCTCTCTCACCTCCGTAGCAAGCAAAAAGCCCTGTCGGGTTGGCTCGCGTTCTCATCACGTCTGCGACTCTGCGGCGCAAGAAGTACGCTTGGTGCTCGTCGATGATCTCCACAGTTGGGCGGTGCACCAGGAGAGCGCCGTGTCGGGTTGGCTCGCCTGCTCGGTATCCTGTAGGAGGACATCGTCGAGCCGACTGCCCGCTACTACCCATAGTGAGGCAGCCGCGCGGCCACCGCCTGTGATATGTTGTATTACCACGGCCTTTAGCACCGGGCGTTCGTTCGGCGCCACTAAACATGTATTTGAAACCGCCTCAACAAACCTGCTCTGTTCTAGTGGCGGCGCTGGTCGGCTACAATGCCGCCCTGTCGCGGCTGCTGGCGGACTGGGATGCCGACAGGAAAGGCTGGGGTGGGGCCTGAACATGCAGTGCGCACAAGGCACGATGAGGCCTAGGCAGGAGGCAAATTCAATAGGACCCGGTCCTTCCGGGATCCTAAAAGACCTTGCTTGCCAACAGACACGTGCACATCAACAATCTCAAAGCACATGTGTCCTTCTTGCTTCTTTCAACCTATCTAACGGCACGTTAGTTCCACGTTAGGCTTTACCCTTCCATCGGAAGCCACCAACAGACACAAGGAGGCGGCCGGCTCCCGGCAGAAGGCAACTGCAGACCTGCAGTCTTCTAGAGAAAGACACCGACAGAATAGGCTCATCGGCACCGGGCCGTCGCGCAGCCGCTCGTCGCCGTCGGGCCATCGTGGACCCGCCTCGCCCTGCCGGCCGCGCCCCGCCCGCGGATCCACATGGAAGCAGCGGCTCGCCGCGCCGGCCATGGACCCGCCTGGCCACGCCGGCCTCTCCCCGTCGCGGTCCCACCTCGCCGCATGCGCCAAGGTCGCCCTCACCCTGCTCTCCCTCTCTGTTCTGCGTGGACACCATGGCTGCAAGCTCGGCCACCACCGTCTTGCAGTTGAGATCGCCTCGGTCCCCTCACTCTGTTATTCGTAATTTTTTTTTTTGAAGGTCGACGTGGGGAGAGAATCCCCACCTGAGTTGTTCGTAATTATAACCTGTGGTTATTGATGATTGGTTTCCATACAGTTCTAGTCCTGAATCTGTGCTCAACGAATTTATCTGTGACAGAGATGGCTACGTGAACTGTGAAGCTCTCTGTGAAATGCTGAAATCGTACGATTGGGAGGGAATTACGAAATATCATATTCTAGGTGTTGTGCTCAGTGCTTACAGTCATAAGATGTATAAACATTATATTTTCCTAGTTGCATTTGTGAGCAATACACTATCTGGGTTCGCAATGGTAACTTCATTTAATCAATTTAACTGTTGTCTTGCTGATCAGGTCTATGAATCGAACCTGCTTTTGTCCCTTTGTAGAATTGAAGCCTACAAGCCTCGACGGCCGAACAATGAAGAACAGACATGTATTTATCTTGACCACTTAAAGAAGCTCTTGGTATGCCTGATGATGCGCCACCCCCATTGCTTATAAACATGTTAGTTATAGGAATTCCCATGCAGCTAGTCCTCTGGTTGATAAACCCCTTCAGTATTAATCAATTATGATGTATGTCTGATGAGAACATTTCTTTTTTTAATCCAAAAGTCTAGTATTTTTTGTACTTTACCCAGGTTGAATTTGTTGAGTTATGTTGCATTACAGGAGGAGCCTATGACCGCAGCAAGCACAATGGAGACCTAGAGGAGGAGGATATGTGATCGAGCAGGAGCACGAGTAAGTATAAAGCTTGATCTTTTCTAACGAGATTGTACGGAATATACAGGTTTATTTCTAGTGATAAGTTGGTTTGGATTGTATTTACAAAATGTTTCTGTTGCCTTAAAGAGATAAACTCATGTGTCCTATGCTCTGCCAAGCCTTACAGATAGATTTCACTTGTGCTCCGCCACCAATCTGATAGACTTTCTTGTGTTTCAGATAAACTCCTCTGCCACTCTATGACATGTGACGTTTATTTTACTTCAATTGATTGGTTCAAGAGGGCACTCTAACTTCTGGATCCCACTAATCCCACAAGCACTGCACATTTTCGCCTCGGTGCTCTCTTTGTTTATTTTTTTTTATGAAACAAATCCATTCATGTATATCCCCTCCGATTGAACTTTGTCAATAGATATCAACATGGTGATTTGTTTTAAACACTTCTCTGATTTTTTTTTTTTTTTTTTTTGCCTCATTTCATCTTGCAGGCCAACTTGGAATAGGTATTTCCCACAATAAACGATTATTTCAAAGGTTTCAACAAAAGATAGGGGTGATGATGGTGATGATTTTGCAAGAAAATTACCAAGCAATGGCAACTGCGTTTCAAGGCAGGGGTTATCATCAATGTATATAGGGAGGTCTGTGTTCACATGACCGAAGTGCTGATCACTGACGTGTAAGATAGAAATACATGTAGTGTGTTGGTTGTTTCTTAAAATCTAGCGTGTTGGTTGTTTTTTTAAAATGTGAAATGTGATGACTCTATTAAAAAGGTTATTTCATTTCCTCAGGTTACTGTGATTGTTTTTGTGACAAGAATTGTTTGTCTAATAAAAGAAATGGTTCTATGATAAAACAAATGCATTTGCAATACAGTTCTCTGATAAAAAGAATGGTCCTCTCGTTCAAACAGCCAACTAGAATTAACCTCCATGGACGGCAGCTGCTAGTGATTGTTCTTTATAAAATAACCAATTGCTGCATGATACAAATTTAACTTGCTTGAACCAAATTTTACAAACAATAGTAGCAAACCAATACACATATTAAGTGACAGACTGAAGCCCATGTCACGATACTGACACTGAAATGGCAATGTGAATCTTCATGTTGATCCATGCAGTATGCTCGATCAGGTCTCGCTGCAGTTAAGCCACCCTGCAAAGTTGCGTGAATCATCATTTCATTCATTTATCAACTTCTAAGCGACGAGGAGTAGGCACTTTATGATGAACTTGAAATAATAGATTTGTAAATTCTCCTTGGATTGGTGGAATGAACATAGAGTTATCTCCAAATGGTGTCATCGTTTTGCTTGTTGCCAATCTTGTAGCTTGTTGACAAGCTAGACGATTCAGAAATTTAGAAAGCTTCGAGGAAGCCTGACGTGGTGGCAACCAATCTTGGCACAGGACGACCACGACGTGACTCCGGACGCCGTTGCCGCCGCCGCCGCCATGGCCTCAGACCACGAATCCGCCGCGCCGCGCCGCACGGCTGCGTCTGCATTTCCTGCTGCACCGCCACTAGCTCGCTCCCAACCGCGGCGTACTGCCACCCGAAGGCTTCGGATGCAAGCTGCGGCGCTCGTTGGCTTCGTATGCAAGGAAACAAGTTAACGTCCCTAACGTGCCTGACGGAGTAGACGGGAAGGGGTAAAGAAGAAATAGCTGCTTTGAGATAGGTGAGATGCACATGTGGCGTGTAGGGGAGCAGGGTCCTAGATCTACAAAGGACCGGGTCCTATAGAATTTGCCTCCGCCTAGGCACGCGCGGAGGGAGCTCTTGGTCGTGTCTCGCGTCGCCTTCAGTGCCCTGTCATTAGTCATTATCGCTGAGAGTGTTGAGGCCGGCGAAACGAGGCCGATCGACTAGCGCACGGTCGCGCGTCTGCGCCCTTCTCCAGCTCCGCGCGCGGGGGCGCGCGCCATGATGCTCGACGCTTGTGGGTCCACCGTCATCGCATTAGCAGTTTGCTGAACGACCAAGAAAGGCAAGGCGTCCTGCATGGTGTGAGCGTGAGTAGGAGATGCAGGCTAATCCTCAGTTCCTCACGTTCTCCTTGTCACATGGCTGAGGCTGCGCAGCGGCTCCCGCCGGTTCATGGACTCAATGATCACGCGCTTCTTCTTCTCCTCCTGGGATGCCGTCGTGGAGTAGTAGCAACTGCTGTTCTCCTTCGTGAAGGTGGTTGATCCTCTGTCTGTGCTAGTGCTGGGCTACGCGGGAGGTGAGAGAGAGAGGAGACAGGAGTGCTATTTTTCAAGAGAAAAATAAAACTGAGGGGTTAATAAAGCATCCCATGCCATGCAAGCATGCCATGTCAGCATAAAATGTACACATGGCCGGCATGGACCTCGGTCCAACCGCTTAACAAGTTTAGGGGCCTAAATATGCATTTTCTAAGTTTATGGACCTATATGACACAGGCATACAAGTTCGAGGACCGGCGCTGGTGCACTTAACTTATTAATTAACTTAACTATTAAGCACCTGCACAGCATTATCGCACTTCACTACTAAGCACCGATTTAGTCCTCAAACTATGTTTTATTTGTTTAGTATGTACTTGTAATTTTTTCTTATATATTCATCAAAAATAAATAATAGATGCAATATTATGGGTCTTTGAATAGTTGACCTTTCCATAAAAACAAAGATTTCTAAGCACTAAATTGTTGATGTACTCTCTCTGTTTCAAATTATAAGTCACTTTTGATTTTTTAATCCATTTTGCTATATATCTATACATATTATTTATCTAGATCTATAGTAGAATGAATGAACCAAAAAATTGAAACGACTTAATGTGGAATAGATGGAGTACTTATTATAACATATTCAACTTGGATCAATAAATGGGTTTCTAATGACAATTATTAGATAGTATCTATACCTATTAATAAAAAGAGAAATTTCTGGTCCAACTTTTTTTTTCTGGCATTTCCGTGTCCGTGTCCTGTCGTGTTCCGTGTTTGGTGTTTTATTATTCACGTTTTTTTTTCTTTGGCTTGTCCGTTCCAATCTCCGTATATGTGTTCGGCGAGCTCTGAAGTCCGGGCTGCGACACCTAGAAGGCCAACGGCAAAATATTGGGCCGCAGCAAGCTACAACATGAAAATTGGTAAGGTGGGCCAAGTAGTCGTTGTCATCGTTTCTTGGCAGGCGCATGCAACATGCAAATTTCTAGCCAACAGAACTAGCCAACTGAGAAGTGGGTAGTGAGACTTTGCTTGCGATGTCGTCCATGATGCCATTCTTTTATTTAAAATAAGCTTCCGAATGACATCGGAGGACTAGAAACCTATGCATCAGCTCACATTTGAGGGCATTATTTTAGACTTTTATTTTATTACCATGATTTGACATCATTAACACCATTAGTAGCAAATGTGGATGGCAATTGATGACTAAACTTTTAATGGCTCATCGAATTTCGAACTTTTATAATGGCGCAAAACGAAAAGATTCAAGAAAAAAGTGAGGCCATTATGGAGTCTGTACACTACCAAACTTATAGCTTTGGTTAATTACGATGGATGTGTGGTTATCATAAAATAAATTATACCTTTTAGATTTTATGAAAGGGAATAACATAAATAGATATGTAGCTTCTTGTCTTTTCTATTATTAATATTGCATACTCCCTCGGGATGGTATTAGAAGTCGTTTTGGACAAGGTTTGGGTCAAACATCGGGAATATAAATCATCAATAACTTTTAAGTTGTTGAGTTTGTAAATGTAAAAATTATATGAGTAGATTTGTCTTAAAAAAATACGTTAATAAAAGTATACATATATCACATCTCTATAAATATTTTTATAATAATAAGAGGTCAAAGTTGGGTTTTTGAAGACCGTGTCGCTGTCCTAAACGACTTCTAATACCATCCCGCAGGGGAGGTTTTTTTTCTCCCGTGGCAACGTATGAGCATTTTTGCTAGTGAACTTAAAATTATGATATCTTACGAGGAAATATTTCTATGAATACCATGGTCATCATACAACTTTTAAAATTTATAGAATAAGTAATAGAAAGGAGAAAATATAAATAAACTTAAAAGTATTCCCCCAGTCATTTTTATGAACGTTTGATAGCTTTTATCATGAATGGTTGATAATTTTTTCAATGCAATACACTGACATAATTTAGGTATATGTATATATAAACGGAGAGATATTACTACTTATACATATGGGCAATACGTAGCGAGCTGGATAGGTAAGGTGTACGAGAACGGGGCAAGATGATGCACGAACATATATGCAGCCGGATAACGCAAGCGTATGTATGTCTCCCAACACATCAATCGCTGAAATCGATGGTGGCGGTGGAAAGGATGTTGTCCCCGGAGGTTGGGTGCGCCGCCGGCACGTCGTTCACCACCGCAGTCCCCTGCTGCCACACGTGGGTGAACTTGCTCCCCTGCTTCTTCCCGGCCGGCAGCGCCAGCGTCGCGTAGACCACCATCT
The DNA here is from genome assembly GCA_015847255.1 of Hyparrhenia diplandra. Lineage (NCBI taxonomy): Eukaryota > Viridiplantae > Streptophyta > Magnoliopsida > Poales > Poaceae > Hyparrhenia > Hyparrhenia diplandra. The sequence goes on along the minus strand of JADLZK010007619.1, from coordinate 1,735 downwards.
CCTTGTCGTCGTCCACGTACTCCGCCGCCACGTCCGACACCGGGAACGCCAGGTCCTCGGGCGCCGCGGGCGTCATGGACGGCGCGTAGCTGTTGAGCACGGTCGGGTACGCGACGAGGCTGCCGTTGGAGTGCTGGAACGCGACCACGGCCTGCGTGCCGACCATCCCCGTGCGGCCGCTCGGGTTGATCCCCACGCCACCCACCCGTCGTCGCCCTTGGCCTGCGGCGCCGGAACGCGACGGCCACCGTGTTGGTGGCGGCCGTGTAGTTGTAGTGTAGCGTGGCCCCGAGGCGTGGCAGGTCCGCGCACGACGCGTAGGGGTGCTCGCCCGAGAAGGTCTGGCTCGAGCACGGTGCCACCTTGGCGGCGGCGCTGCTCGGAGGAATCGACGAGCAGGTGACGACAGCGACGAGGACGATGACGAGGGAGACGGATCGGCGAACAATGGCGGTTGCTGCTGCCATTCCTATCGTCTCACGACACTCTCCGGCCTGGCTTCCTACCACGTTGGTTGATCGGATTCACAGATATCGCCCGTGGAGTTGATGTGCATGTGATGGTGTGAGATAGCATGAGCTGCGTCGTGAACATATATAGGCGGGCCTGGAAAGCGGGAGAGATGGGGGCGGCCGTGCGGGTAGAACACGGTAGAGTTTGGTTGGGAGGTTGAGAGCGAGAGTCACGTCTATCTGGGTTGGTAAGACGCTTGTGTGATTTTAATTCTAGAAACACTAGTCGATTTTCATATAATTTGACTGATTGACAAAATCGTTAGGTCATCTAAAAAAATTGATCATCGGTCAGTTTGTGACTTGTGAGCATGGTGTTTCTCTTTGGCAGGTTTCACCATAAACAATGGCAGCCAAGGACGTTGCAGGTTGAGAGAGCCCAACAACACTCAAGAATCAATAGCCTCTTTGGCAGGACACCTGGTTTTTTTTTTTCTTCATTAAGGCTGAGAGAAGGTTCGAGTTACAACATAAACAAATAAAACATCAGTAATCCGGGGATTACCATGGCCCAAGGGCAACAAGAGATTGTGATTACAAGAAAACTAATCGACAGCTCAAGCTAGAAGCAAATGGAGAGACCTCTCGCAGTCCAGGCGGATCACTGCACGCCCCTCTGCTACCGCAACAGCACTGTGAGCCGGAGTCGCTGATGAAGCCCGGAAAAATATGATATGTCAGCTCTTGTTGTTCAAATAAATGCATTATCAATGTATTTTTCATACACAGCTGAATAAAATTTATTTCAATAGTGCAAACTTTCTTGTATTTTTTCTAGCCCAAGTGCTACATCACATGGGTCGGAAACGGACCGAGATGGGGCGACTATGTAGAACCGGTTTATTTCAATAGTGCAAACTTTGTTGTATTTTTCTAGCCCAAGTGCTACATCACACCGGTCGGAAACGGACCGAGAGAGTGCGACTCTGCAAAAACGGTCTAGTCGGTTTCTCTCAGGTTCCCGGCCGCCTCAACGAAGCCTAGGAAAGCGCAAATATCACACTTATGTGGTGAAGAACGGAGAGGTTTACAAGTAAACCACCGGGGGACGAAAATAATCGGCCCACAAGTAAAAGTAGGCCCAAAACGGACTGCACGCCCAAGGGCCCGGGGAAGATGGACGGGTGGGAAAACGACGGACGGTAAAACCCAAGACGATCATGGGCTAAGAAATAGCCGAAGGACGAAAGGACCCCTAGCCAACAAATTGACAAAGAAGGACT